>CM057225.1:99513696-99705514 GCA_029891385.1 Erythroxylum novogranatense | reverse complement strand
TATATCACATTCTACGCATCAAAAATCTCGCACCTCAATGTCCTAAAAGTCATACAATCATACAATCACATTCATTAGTAATTTAATAAATAATTTAAACAGTAACGAAATAATAAGTAAGACCATCTAGGTTGACTCACAAGATGCTCCAAATTAGCATTTGCTTCCAAGTTCGAAAACGTGTTGGATCCCCGATTTGCTTTAAATTTTAATTATTATTTACTTAATGATTTATTCATGCTCGTTGTTTGTTAAATTATTTATTATTTTAATTGGGTCATTATTGTAGTAGGTTTGAATAAAGATTGAAATTAGTTAAAATTAAGTCGAAAGATGGGTAGTTAGTTAGAATTAATGGAGAGTTAATGGTGGAGGAGGTGCCATATAAGACAAAATAAGGGTAAAATAGGAAAGTCCATATAAGTGAAGGACAAAATGGGAAGAAAAGGAGGAACAAAAGGCAAAATTAGAGGAAAGAGGAGTGAGTATCGTGGAAGCCAACAAGGAGAAGAGGGAAAGAGAGAAACGTTGAGGAGGAGAGAAGAAGAAGAAAATTCAAAAGCTAGGAAGAAGGAGGAAAAATCGTGGAAGAAGAAGAAATCAAGGCTTTCAAGGTAAGTTCTATACCTTTTTCTTGCTTTAGTAGAAAGAAATAGGTTGTTCATTGTGGAATGGAAAATTTAGAGAGAGAAAGGGTTTGTGTTGGTGTTGATCGAGGAAGAAGATGGGTTTCTAAGTTGGTTTTAGGTTTCCTAACCCATGTGGAATATGGGTATGTTGAATTTGAGTTTGATTAGGTTAATTTCATTTGATTATGATTATGAAAATTTGGGGATTTCCATTTAGATTGAAAATTGAATGAGAATTTTTGGTTATGTTAGGAAATCAAGAGCCTACCCAAGAGCAAAGAGAAGGGCATCATGAAGTTGGATTTTAAGAGTATAAGGTGGTAATTTATTCAGAGTTATTGTGTAATGGGAAAATGTCTTCAAAAAGCGATATATGTGTATGTATATGCTTGAATTGATAAATTGTGAATTTCTATGATGTGGAAAATGCATTGTGATATGTTTATGCTATGTTATGCATCGAAAGATGTATTACATTTTGATGAGAATTGAATTGTGATTATGTCATGTTATGCATTGACAAATGCTTGACATTTTGATATGATTGTTATGCCATTGAATTGAATTATGACATTTGGTATAAGAAACCATGAGAAATGAGATTTGAAAATGATTGAATTAAGTATGAGAATGTGAGATTGTGAATAATTGAACTAAGTATGAAATTTGATTGTTCATGCTAGAGAGGAACCGCTTTGTTAGTCACATGTAGATCGACTTTAAGACTTCTCCTATTGCCCGCTTATGGCCCATTTAGATCCAAAAAGTGGACTCTGCTTGCTCATAGAGTAAACTTGCTTTCTCTGCTTTTGTTCACTTAACCTCTAGCCAAATCTGGTGTGCATTAGCAATTGACGTGTTATGTTATACTGAGAATTGTGTTATGCTTGAATGAGAAATGACATCAATTGTGTTTAATGTGATGATGTATTGAATTATGAGATTGTGTTTGGAAATTGTGAATGCTAAGATTCATTGTTGGTCTATATGGATATTTGTTTATGTATGATTATGTGGCTCATCGCCAATGCTATGAATAAGTTAGCCACCGAGTCAGAGTAGCTTAACCCATAATTTTCCTCCTCAAAAGTGCATCAAAAGAGTAACGACCCTTGCAAGGCATTTGGGACACTCCAAGATAGTTATTAGTCTTTGTATTTAGCAACATTTGGTTAGTTTTATAGGCATATCAAACATGAGCATCATTTGTATTTTGTATTAAGTTGATGTATGTGTTGATACGTAAGTAAAGCTTGCTTAAACATTGATTTTGTTTTCAAATGAGAATGAGAGTCGAGAAGCTCATTTTGTATGATTATGTTTCTTTAAAGTTTGAGTATAATGGATGCTTAACTTTGGTTGAGAATTCCAATTGTGGCTAGTGTTAGAATATGTTGATATTGTGAATGATGTGTGATGAATCCTTTGAGTCGAAGTTTCAATGATGTTTCAGAGACTTTTAATGGATTCAAGTGGTTTTTGTGGTATTGGAGAAGAATATGAGGTAAGGGATATTAGGATGGGTCGAGGAACCTTGGAGGGTCTTGAGGGTGAAAATTAGTGACATCCATAGGTTACACGGTCCGCCAAAGGTGATTTTACATGAGTCATGTGATTTGGGCGCAGGACATTGTTTTCGCCCGGTTGTTAATCGCTCGACTGCAGTGATTTCACACATTCAGATATTTTGAATTTCATAGAGACCGACTTTCAAATTTTTTCTTCATAAAATTGTAGCCCTAGATGTCTACTTTCTAACCGCTCAAAAACGCAGTCAATCGGACATCTATAGTGAGAGTTATGGTGTTTGCGCCTAAAGTATGTTCAGAGGAATCGTGATATGAACATATCGGATCTGCTTGGCCATAACTCCTTCGCTCGACCTCCAATGAGGTGATTCTAAGGCTTTAGATTCCTAACACGTTTTTCTAACTCTACATAAAAATGTATAACCTTTTATCTAAATTCAAAAGTTTGATGGGAAGGAAGTGAGGGTCGGTTTGAGAGCTTGATTGGGATATGAACATATTTTGGATTTTAAAGCATAACTTGAGCTATGGAGCTCCGAATGAGGTGGTTCTTGTTTCTAAATAAACTAGAGACTAAGAGCTACCAACTTGGAAGAATTCAATTGTAATTGTTGTGATTTCATCAGGTGGGCTCTCTTTGCTTGAGATGTCATGCAAATGAGGATTGTTCGCTGAGGTTAAAGAAATTGGAAACCCGCTTATGTTTTCGACTTCGTTCGATAGTCGGGCTTCGAAATGGGGCATAACAAAATGTATGAATGTGACATTTATCCTGCACATCCAAATTATGCAATATACATTGCACACACGCATTATTAACTTTGCACAATTTTAAACATTTATTTATGCACAAATGTATATGGACTATGTACAATGCATGCTCAATAACAATCCTCGTATATTATCAAATTTCACATCTTATCGAAATTCTCATTTTATAACTCAATTACTCGTCATTTCATTGTTAGCATTATTTGCTCTTATTATCAAATTTTCATTCACTTTAACTTGATACACTTTACTCCTCTTCTTTGAATCACCACTTCAATCATATGAATATCTTTATTCCCAAACAAACTCATACCTTTGGTACTTTGATATCAACAAGTCATTCACTAATGTTATTCCAACATTACAAGATCACACATTATCCAAACTCCCATTTCTTCTTATAAATTCTCCAAATTTCCAAACCTTCGGGTCTATTTTTCATGGTTATTTAGACAAAGAAAATGAGGTAATTTGACAATACTTTCTTCTAGGAAAATGTTCTCCCTTATCTTAAGTTTCTAATGACACCAAGATCATTAATTTGATTCAGTAATCCAAAAGTTATATGCTAAATATTTTCGGACTGTACTCATTCTGAAACAGTACACTATACTTAACTTCCATCCAAAAATTGAAAGTCTTAAAGACTGAATTAAAATTCGACTTCTTCAGATGTTTGTAGTCATGTGTCTTTAGTTTACTTAAAACTAAAATAATCTCATTTGTATGTCTAGATAATAAGTTATGGTCAAAATAATAAGACTGCTTAGTTTGTAAATGCTCTAGTGCACAAACTAAAATTAAGTCACAGTTAACTATTAGAGATCACAAAGGTCTTCGATGAGACAATTAAACATCATCTAACATAACACTCATAAAGTGTGAGGGAGAAAATTCACAAGTGTGAGAGAGTCACGGGTGTGAGAGAAAATCTCATCACTGGTAAGAGTCACGTGTGAGAAAACTCACGCAGCACACTTAATCGACTGCTCCACATTTTTGCTCTATCTCTCCCAAATGACTTCAGATGGCTAATATTTTGGTGAAGATATAGGTTAATGTGTTACGAGTCTAATGGTTTAAGTCCCATGTCATTTCGAGGTCGGAGAGCGAGATATGGACAAAATAATGAAGGATGTTCAATTTTCTCCAGCCACGTAAGTCGCGATCGTGCTCCTATCAAAATTGCAATCGTGCTCACCAAAAAGGAAAGTCATGATCGTGTTTCTTTCTTCCAAAATCGCGATTCTTCTTCTTCAGATACTATGATTTTCTTCTTCTTCTTTCTTTTCCTCCACTCAAACCAACATCTCTAACTTAACTCAAACCCCATTTTCAACTTCCATTCAAGTCAAACCATCCACAAACAAATTCAAATTCCAGATTAAAACATAAACACTAAAACCAAATCACATTCACGCATAATCTTCACATTTTTTCATTTCTTCTTTCATTTTTTTCTGCATTTTCATTTTCTTCTAATAATCCATTCAATCATTCTTCTCATATCTAGACATCAACTTTCACCTATTTCTTATTTCTAAAATTATTTTGTTCATCTCAGATTAACACTCGTAATTTATGCGTGAACAATGGTGAAGGCCAATATACATGTATCTCAACAAGAATAAAACAAAGCAAACATCTTTCATATCTCCATAAATTTCTAGATTCTTTTATACACGCTCGCTGATCTTTCAACTCTACAATTTATTTTAACACCACCTCATAACATTTTTTATCATCAAATCTAAAAATCAACATAGTTGTATACTCTAGTTTGCACTCATGTTTCAAAGACATGTACATTTTCATTTTATGACTTCAACGCATAATTAATACATGATGCATGTTTCATCTTATACAATAATGAAAAACTATAAAATGCTTACTTGTCTAAAGCTCCATAACCTTCGAGATCACGTGAACCCTAGCTTCCAATAATACCCGATCATTAATAGTCAAGAGTCAGTAGGTTAGGTATTTCGATTATAGCTAAGAAGATAACAAAAAGAGATGGTGAGTGAAAAGTGAGAGCACGACTTTCAGGAGGAGGTGAGAGATTTTTTTGAAAGAATGAAGCTTCCGTAAGATAAAGAAAATATCAAAGAAGAAACAAGATCCACACAAGAATTAAGTCTTTCAAATGGAATTGTATAGTACAAATTAAACAAGACAAGTGATACATGTCACTTATCCATCGTCCAATTCCTAATGCTTCTCTTATTAAACTAGTCCAATCATCTCCAAATTTTCAAAGTCATTTTCTCAATATTTTCAATTTTCATTTTAACAATTCTCCTCCATCATTTGTTTTTTATTTCTATTTCCTTCCATCAGTTTACTCGCCAAATGACATTTTTCCAAGTCTAATAATATTCAACATTTTCGGAAATTTTCTACAAAATCACCAAAAATTCTAAATCAATACATATATTCTCCACATTGATTTTCAATACAATTAATTCACAATTTCACATAATCACATTTATAATGAATTATACCCTAAAATTGTCAATAAATGCATGTACAAATATTTTAATGTGCAAAATTCAAATTCACATGAGTATATACTAATAATATGTATGAGCATGAAAATGCAATTTTCTTAATCTCTCATTGATCTCACATGTACAGATGTTTTGGTTCTAACTCTTAATACGAAACGGGATGTTACACTAGCCTATTCTCTTTATTATTTTAGATTATTTCATTTTTACTATTGTCTAGAATTAGCTTAATAATATTAACTCAAGCAACCGCTCTCGAGAGGCAACTAGAAAATGAATTAACTTTGTAATTTTCACCACCAATTATGTCTCTTCTTAAGCTTGAACTAATGGCTTACTAAGCTTATAAATATAGGCATTGGTCATTTAATTTTTTCAGAAGTGAAATGGTGTAGAATAAAGAAAGCAAATATATTTTGTGTGAGTGAACTAAGAGTGAAAATTTTGCTAAATTTAGAAGTTTTTGTCATCCAATTTAGTGCTTCACATATTCAACATGCTTTTGAACTTATAAGTTTTTTTAATCATTTCTAAATGTTAGCTTCTAAATCCTTTATGGGTTTATTGGTAGCTACCCTTGATTTATCTTTGATTGTTAGGTTCCTAAAACTCGACGTCCATGTCTGCTGTAATCTAATTCATCATTAATAATACCCATATGTGAATGTCCCAGATTAGAAAAGAGGGGAAAAAGGCTAACATATGTTTAAATTGCTCCACTTATTGTCAATTGATTTTAAAATGAAACCTCACTTAGCTTCATGCTGGTCTAACTTTTCTTCTCATTCGCCTATAAGCCTATTGCAAATTTCATATGGTATCGTAGTTAGTGCTTCGATCCGGATTATTAATTTCCGGTTATCCGCTAAATGTTCACTCCCAACGCCCCATCCGATTATCATGATGTTTATTTCACGTGACAACCTGGATGTCCATCCCGCTACACTCGAGAGGAGTGTTGATAATACCCACACGCGAAAGTGTCCCATATTAAAAAAAAAAAGAGGAAAATAAGTCTAATATGTAAGCCTAGAGATTATTCTACCTATCGCCAATTGGTTTTAGAATGAAACCTCACTTGATTTACGCGCGATCTAACTTTTCTCTTATAGCTCGTGAGTCTATTGTAAATTTCACATTCACCTTCCCAAAACCTCTTTGAGTCATGCCAAATGGCCCGGATTTACAGCGAAGTAATGAATCCAACTTTTGCCCCACTGTGGTTCCTGTTAATAATGACAGCAATCACTGTTTGGCCTCCAAACTGAAGATTGATTAGTTCATGTATAAGAATGTTGTGTTACTATTGAATCATCTCAACTGATTTACGCTGTAAAGTCACCAACTCGTTTGTTTACTACCTGAAAGACTAATAATATATTCTCTTTAGCCTGTTTGAAGTAGAAAACAATACCATCGCTAATGTCTTCTAGTAGTGAAAGATCCATCTTCAGTTGCATTCAATTGCTTGTTTTAAACATAATGTAATTTCTCAAGTAATATAAAGATATATAAATTTCTGGTTGTAAGGGCAAATATTGTAAGACATCCCTTCATCTTATCATAGTAAATGTCAGAGCGACGCTTAAGGGTCTTTATAGTATTTTAAAAGAAAAGTTCTTGAGGTTGCTTAATAATGCGAGGTACTGCAGCCTGAAAGACCAAGATGCGTACCGAGAACATCAAATTGCTTAAGTTTGATGCCGAATAGATTTAGTGATTGATTTAGGATAAATCAGTCTAAAAAAGAGAATTTGAAAACATAAATATCCTATCAATAATATAGGGTCCTTCAAAATATTTTTAAAGTATAATAATATTTTTGATGGAATTTATACAAAATTTAAGCTTTCATTTAAAATTCAGATAAAATAATTTTATGATATTAAAATTATTTCCTAACATTACCAAAAGTTAAGATTTAAATTAATTTTCGTGAAAACACTATAAGAAAATAAGCCCTTTTAAGGCCGCTTTAAAATGTCACAAAGGTCCTAAACCGTCAGTAGAAGAGTATTTGCGACGCTTAAAAGCCGCCACAAAAACGCCGCTGGAAGGTAATGTAGGTAAAAGTTTTCCGCGACGTTTTTCACAAAACGCCGATATTCTCGTGACGCTCACAAAAAATTGCACAATCCATGACGCTTTATAAAACGCTACTTGATTGTTAGAGTTTCCACGACGCTTTTAAACGTCATAGAATGTAAAAGAATCCGCGACGCTTATTTTAAACGCCTTCGATTGTCTTTTCGCGACGCTTATTTTAAACGCCTTCGATTGTCTTCGCGACGCTTATTTTTAAACATTGCTGATTGTCTTTCATACGCTTTTAAAATGTCGGAATGTCTTTCATGACGCTTTTATTATTATTATTTTTATTTTTTCCATTTTTGAAAATTATATTAATTTAATAATTTTTAAATTTTAATAATTTTTTAAATAATTTTTTTAAATCTTATTTATTTAATAACTATTCAATATTATTTATAAATTTTATTTATTTAGTAATTCTTCAATTTTAATATATCATTAATTTTAATAACTATTCATGTATGACAAGAATTTCATATCTGCAGTAAAATTTATTATTTAAAATAATTCCAAGCATGTCATAATACAATAATTAACATAAACAATACGCTATAAGTGTTTAATATATCAATATGAGTACATATATCTAATCTAATCTTCAAGAAGAAAATTATCAAAAAAAGATCTACAAACACCATCGAAAATTGTGAAGCCTCAAAATCTCAGACCACTCAATTGTCTCTCTTACTTCATCGAGCTCACTCAGCCCAAAGTGAGATATATTAGACGATCACCACGCTCGAGTAAATAATAGATGCCGCCATTTCCTCAAGTCTGGATCTCCAAGTATTTCCTCCGCTCTACAAAAAGTATAATGAACAACCATTATATGAACAATTGAAGTGTCACTTAAGACTATTGTAAGTTAACTTTGCTATAATTAAAAGTTTCCATGTTGTCTTGTTGTATACATAAACAATTACAACAAAAGAGATACTAGACAAGTTAGACTCAGAATCGAAGGAAAATTCATAATTTGACAAATGCTTTTCGTAATATCGCAGATACAAGTCAAACTAACAAATTATCTAACAATGGGTTGACATAGAAAAAATATTTTCAAAGGAAGGCAAAGATTGATATACTCAAGAAGATGGAACTATACATTCAAATGCATAACTCTAATGGAACACACATGATGAAGCAACAATGGTCAGAATCGAGGAAAGCAACAATGTCCATCAAACTCAATGCCTGTCAAAGCCAACTTCAAGAGAAGTTATGATCAAATGAAAATAAAGGACAAGAAAACAACCAAATGTTTTTACAATGCTAGACCATGTTCAACATGACACGGAATATTAGACACCACTCACTCTTCATGCTCAATAAGTGAGTCGAGGAAGTATAACTTGACCTCCAAAACTTCCAACTCGAGATCCGCTAAGCTTATAAGTGGCCAACCTTCATCACAGAACCTAATATGCATCAATGTCCGTTATCCGCCCATTCTGATCTATGTTCTCATAAGAATCTAAGGAGAATTGCAGGAGGAACATTCTCAAGAAGAAAGGTTCATTAAAGAAAAAGAGGAAATGCTAAACATTAAGCCAGTGGAAGCAAAGGTAAGATAAAAAAAAAATGAAAGATTTCAAACTAGTTTAAGACCTAAAAGTGAACTATGCAGAAAATACTACGATAAAATATTATCAACCACTTAAACATGTGCAATTGTCTCGTAAAAGAAACTTAATCTGAGTAAAGGAGCATTAAAGTTTCAAACAGTGAATTAAAATGAATTAAACAAAATATCCTCCATACCAATTATTGAAACAATAAGTAACCACTGCTTCGAAAGTCATTCAAGAGAAGTTTATAAGAGAACTAGTCCCGAATGCTAACTCAGATAAGCATGGATGCCTTAGCACACAAGATGAAGTAAATCACACGTTAATATATCGAGTAATAATATGACCAAGATACAAGAAGGGGTTGAATTGTGATAAACTTTTCTTTAATCCTTCAATAACAATTGCTTGTTCTTTCGTAAAACTTATCATAAATCAATTTTAACTAGTTTGAAAACTTTGTTAATAATGAAAACTACGATTTAAGAAAAGTAAGAGTTAGAGAGAGAAACAGCAATTTTATCCCGGTTCACCCTAAACTGTGGCTACGCCCAACCTCGATATTCTTCCAGATTTTCACTATCTCCAAACCGACATAAGTATTCTTTAGATCGAGCCTCTTCAGTCTCTTAACATCAAATATTCTTTACTCTTAGCCTCTTCAGTTATCTCAGAAGACTTTTTCAAAATGAAAACCGATAAAGAGCTTTTACAAAAGAGTTGCTCTTCACAATATACACTCGAAAATAGTTCGTAATTTTTCTCGATAGATGATATTGAATACGCTAGAGTTTCATTCACTTTTTCAAAAGTTATTTCTTCTTCAATCTCGACTTTTATTTATAGTCTAACTTCAACTGCTTTTGACTAACCGCTTTGAATCTTTAAAGAACGGTTATTCAGCTTTAGCTCCGTGAACTGCCTTAAACCGATGTTTCTTTCTTCCGTTTTATTTTCAGATTGCTTTGTCTTCGTAAAGCCTCCGCCCGCTTTTTGTTTAAATGCCTCGCTCGCTTTTTCGCCTCGCTTTTTGCCTCGCTTTTCTTCCGCCCGCTTTTCTTTCCCGCGCTTTTTGTTTCGCCTCGCTTTTCTTCCGCCTCGCTTTTTTGTATCGTCTCGCTTCTTCCCCCGCTTTTCTTCCGTGCCTCGCTTTTATTTCGCTCTGCTTTTTCTTTCAGATATTTCTTTGTTTATTATCAAAATAATTTAATACGGAAGTCCGGTTTGACTTAACATTCTCCCTTTTGATAATAACAAATACTTGTGAGAAATATGAAAAGTATCATATACTTGTGAATTATATGTAAGTATTGAGATAAAAATTATCTTCATCCTTCCAAATTGATTTCTTCCTTCTCCTTCTCTCTTCCTTCTCCCTTCTCCCCTATTTGTTATCGATCAAAAATTATTTTCCAATCTGCTTCACCAACTTTTTCAGCATCTTCTTAATCTTCTTCATATCTTTATCAAGCTTCAACATGCTTCTTTAGAGTTGATGATTCATCTCAATGAGGGTACCGCCTTAACAACTTGCTTTTCAACGATAGCCACCGTTGTTGATAAGCTTCCTTGTTAAAGACATTTGGTTCAATGATTTGTAGAAGAGGAGGAGGAACAAATACAGCTTGTTCATTGATATCAAGATCATAGGAATCTCTTATTCGCTGAAAAGTGCGCCCAAACCATGGCATAGCTTCAAGAATGAAGTGATCTCCCACAGAGGTCGCATTTCGCAGAATGTTTTGTATTATAGTAAAACAACATTCGAGTTGCCAATCGTAATGTAACAATATCGACCCATTCTCGATATTGCCTCCCCGTGGATCATCTCGCCGTGGCCTTAGTTAGACTTGGTCCTCGATCTGATACACGCAAATGGACTTACCACTCCTTTTCTCCTTACATGCTTCATCAATCAATTTTATCGCTTCAACTGGATCAAGACATGTCATCCAATATCGCTCAGTTGAACTTTCACTTTAGCTTCTCATAATTGAGTTTAACAAAATTTGGTGGTTCAAGATCGTACCACCTGATTATTGTTCTCGCCAAGATAGGATAAGAAGTGATACGCCTCCAAATGGCTCGTGGATATGGTTCTCTCCCAACTCTCTTCAGCTTGATCATAGAAATTTTGTAACCCCTATCCAATGATGAGAAATGCCATTATCATATTCTACAAATTTGAAGAATGCTTTGACAAATCTCTCGGTTTGTCTCGGATGATGACCGACTTGGTCTTCTTCTCCTTTCTTACAACCAATCTATGTTCCCATCTTTCTTCGAGAAGTTAAATACTTGATGGAACATTAGTCATCACACTTACAACTTTCAAGTAGCCTTCGCTCCAAAACACGTGTAGCAACTTGTTTATGGACAAGTGTGGACTGAAAAGTAGTAGGAACTATTTCTTCAAAATTGGATTATTAAGAATTTTGTGAGAATCCTTAATATTACCCTTAATAGCCTTCCACAATCGCCAAAGAGTGCTTCCATATTAACTTCAAGAAGATCAACAAAGACTAACAAAGACACGCAGCAGATTTTTAGAAATGTCAACAACAGCTTTTCTAGCCTTGTCTTCTTAGCCTTTGCCTCTGTTGTTGGATTTTCTTCTTTTCGCACTCATTTTCTTTAACCTCGTGACCCTCGATTGAACTTTCTTCTTCTCGTGTTCTTCTACTTTCCTTTTTCCTTCATTTCTCGAGATTGAGTTTCAAACTTTTCAAGGATTGATGATGTTGATTTTGTAGCTTTAGATCTCTGCTGCTCATAATGCTTTGGTTTGCTTGAATCTCCGGAAGGATCGGCTTCTTTCTCGTCAGAGAGCTTCCTTTCAGGTGACGCTTTGCTTGCTTATGAATGTCACTCACCAAAGGTTCCTTTCCGCTTTAAGTCACCGATTCAAAAATCAATGATCTTGACTTCGACTCGAGAGTGTAATCTTCTCCTTCATAGAGGATTTCTTCGGCTTAGGCTCCCTCGCTTGTTGCTTTCTTGATTCTTTCGTCCTTGTTTGTCTCGAAAATCTCGCACTCATTTTGGCAATCGATGTAGAATCTATATAACTTCATGATACCTTATGTCCGACTCCCAACCCAACTGATTCCCGATTCTTTAAACATCCTTGTCAACAACATCCCATACGGAGAGTGTTTGTATCCTTTATTGATTTAACCATATATTGATAAATCAAAATGGTAAATCTATTGGTTGGTGATTCAGAGATGAAGGATACATTGTTCATCCAAAGTAGTGACTTGATGTCTTGAACCTATCCTAGTAAACACAAATACACAAAACAAAAAACAAAACCCTTGTTTTGGTATAAGCCAAGAGGCTCTTCTTTCATTGGGTTGTTTTGACCATAAAGTTGATTTGAGTAACTTCATCTTCGCTCAACTTCACTTAGTCATCCATTTCACCACGTTAGTAGGTTGAACTCCACTACTCTGACATTCAAGGACTCTTTCCAAGAACTCCTTGGTTACTATAACAGGAGTGTTTCTACATACGATACGATTGTATTATCCACAGCTTTAGTATGTTTCCGTAACTCATAAACTTCTTTGAGATAAACTTGCTCTCGTATTTGAAAGAAGTTTCTCCATCCCGCCGCTATTATCTCCGCCTCTATATCCATTTGTTCCTTCTTAGATCTTCAAAGTTTACTAATCTTCCCAGCTTGCTCTCGGATCAACTCGCAAAATGGGCTTGACATTCATCTTGTTGATTCTCGAGTGAATAGGAACTCGCCAAGAATTTTCAGAGAGATTTCAGAGAACTAGCAATTTCGAATTTGTTAGAGATCCCAAACGCCGCTTTAGGGATTTTATAGCAAATTCTAGAACGATTATACTTCTCGATGATCCGATGCCTTTTTCCTCTAAAATTTTTCTTTGTGAAAGAAGTTTTAAGTCTCGAAACCGCCAACGCCATTTAACTCCACCGCTTTCATTGTCTTTCTTTTTGAAAATCGATGATCAATCTGTTAACTCGCCATCTTTCTCGCCTTTGTCTTTAAAAATCAGATGAATGATCCGTTAACTCCTCCGCTCATCTGCTTCTTCTTGCGAAAAAACCGATGATTGGTCCGTTAACTCCTCCTTCTATCTGCTTCTTCTTTGCGAAAACCAGATGATTGGTCCGTTAATCCTTCCGCTCATCTCTGCTTTCTTGCATGAAAAACCGATGATTGGTCCGTTAACATCACCATATTGAGGTCAAGGCTCGATTTCTTTAAAGCGATATTCACTTAGGGTTTTGTGAAGATATCCGCCCATCGAAATTTCGCTTCCACGAATTGTAAATCGACAACTTTCTTCGAACGTAATCTCTCAAGAAATGATGTCTAACTTCAATGTGCTTCACCTGAATGTTGAATTGGATTCTTTGACAAGTCGATGGCACCGGTGTTGTCGCAAAGATATTGGAATCTCTTCCTCTTGTATTGAGTAGTCCTCCAATTGATACTTGATCCACAAGAATTGTGAACAACAATCATGGCAGTATATATATTCACTTCATGCGGTTGATAATGCAATCGAGCTTTGTCTCTTCGCTTGACCATGACACTGTGTTTGGTCCAAGGTAGTGACAACCACCACTCGTGCTCTTCCTTTCAATCCTATCACCGCATAGTCCGTGATCGCAATATCCATTCAACCTGAAATCTTTACCTTTCTCATACATTAAGCAAAGATCGTAGTACTGCGAGATATCTCAAAATTTGTTTTACAAATGCATGTAATGAGATTCTCTAGATCGGCTCAAACCTTGCACACAAGCATACACCTAATAGAATGTCGTCTACTTGCTGTAAGATAAAGCAAAGAACCAATCATCCCTCTAAATAGGGTTTGATCCACCTTCTTACCACTTTCGCTTTTCGACAACAAGTTCAAGGATGCATCGTGTAGACATACTTTTAACATCGCACATATCAAATTTAGACAACAATTCTTTTGACATATTTTTGTTGATGGATAAAAATCTTATCCTTAGTTTGCTTTACTTGCAATCCAAGAAAGAATTTTAACTCACCCATCATGCTCATCTCAAATTCATTTTTCATCATATTTTCAAAGCTTATGCATAACTTTTTTGAGGTGGCACCAAAAATAATATCATCAACATAGATTTGCACAATAATAAAATCATTATACAAGTTCTTCCTAAAAAGAGTTTTGTCAACTTTACCTCTAGTAAATCCATTTTCAATAAGAAATGAGCTCAGACGATCATACCATGCTCTAGAGCCTCGTTCAAATCCATATAAGGCTTTATGAAGTCTCAGACATGATCTCGATACTTTATATCCTCAAATCCAGGAGGTTGCTTGACATAGACTTCTTCATCTATAAAGCCATTCAGAAATGCACTTTTTACATCCATCTGAAAAAGCTTTATGTCATGGCAAACAACATATGCAAGCAGTATCCTTATTGCTTCAAGTCTTGCACATCGGAGCATATGTCTCATATAGTCTATTCCTTCCTCCGATTATAGCCTCAGGCTACTAATCTTGCCTTGTATGACTTACTTTTCCCGATTCGCCTAGCTTATTCTTGAATATCCATCTAGTACCAATAATGAATTTCTTTTCGTGTTTAGGAACTAAGGACCGACTTTATTCCTACCGAATTGATTCAACCTCTTGCATAGCTAATATCCATGTTTCATCTTTTAGAGCTTCATCAATCTTTTAGGTTCTACTTGTATATAAATGCCACGCTGGCTTCTCTTCCTAACTGGACCTTGTTCTTACACCTTCCGAGGTTTCTCCGATAATTGACTCTTTAGATGAGAGCTTTTGTATTCCAATCTTTCTTTAACTCAAAATTCTTAGAGATATCTGCCTTTTCATCATGAAGTGTTCCCGATGAAGATACTTCCTTACATCCGCCAAGGGCATCAGAATAAAGATCATCTTCCGATTCCTCTTCCTTATCGGGTCGAGAGCTATCATCGAACTTAACGTGAATAGTTTCTTCAATGCCTTTGAGGTGAGGTTGAAGACTCTAAATGCCTTTGAAGTGAGAGAATAGCCTAGAAAATTCCCGAAAGTGTCTTCGCATCAAATTTGTCCAGAGCTTCCTCAGGTTCGTAAAAGTGCACTTGTACCAAAAGGATGGAAATAAGAAATGTTTGGTCTCCTTCCATTCCACAACTCATAGAGAGTTTTCTTCAAAGATTGGTCGCAAAGAAGACTCTATTCGAATGTAGCATGTCAGATTGATGCCTTCGCCTCAAGTATTTAGGAAGATTCATCTCGCACAAGATTGTTCTTGCCATCTCTTGAATCGCCCTATTCTTCCTCTCAACAACTCCATTCTTGTGGAGTCTCGGGGCGTAGAAGTTATGAAAATTCCTTTTCTTCGCAGAATACTCAACTTCTCATTTTCAAATTCTCCTCCATGATCACTCCTTATGCTTGCTATAGACATTCCTCTTTCATTTTGTAATCTAATGGAAAGGTTTCTAAAACACTGAAAGACTCATCTTTATGTGATAGAAAAGTATCCAACAAAACCTTGTAAAATCATCAACAATCACAAGTCCATACTTCTTTCCACCAAGACTTATTGCTCTTTGCTGACCAAATAAGTCCATATGTAACAACTCAAGTGGTCTGAAGAAGTTATGAAATGTTTTCAAGAGAAAGAGGTTTTAACTTGCTTTCCTTTCCGACAACTTTCACAAAAGAAATCTTTGTCAAAACGAATTTGTGGCAAACCTTTACCAAATCATGTTTCAAAAGTTTTGAAATATGTTTAAAACCGACATGACCTAGTTTTTATGCCGATCAGTTTTCATCTTCGTAGATAAAAACATGAAATATTTTGAGATCGAAAACGCCTAAATCAATTTTATAAAGATTGTTTCGCCTTTTGGCTGAAAAGAAGATGGAACCATTTTGTTTCGACTTCACAAAATTTTTGATTAAAAGAAACTTCAAAACCGTAATCACATAATTGACTAATACTTATCAAGTTATGCTTTAAACCATTAACTAGTAGACGTTATTAATGCATGCATGAGAATTCTTACCAATCTTACCAAACCCGATTATCTTTCCTTGTTGGTTGTCTCCAAAAGTTACCGATCCTCCTTTCAGATCAAGATCTAGGAACATAGACTTGTTTCCTCGTCATGTGACGCGAGCATCCACCGTCCATATACCAATGGTGTCATTGGTTCTTCCAACGAAGGATTTCGTAGAGATATTATTTTATTTTTAGGTACCCAGATTCTCTTGGGTCCTTAGGTTAGTAATGATGTAATGAATGATAATGTTGATGACCTTTCCAAAATCTGATTGATATCTTTTCTTATTTTTTCGAGCAACCGATTTTACTACGTAATGTCAGCTTATTTTTAGTAAACCCTAATCCAGCTTTTATCCCCTGATGTCTCAGATTCTCCTATCATTTCATTCATCTTTTTGTACTATCTCAGAATTTAGCTAGATCAATCGAGAGATTATTAATTCTCGCTTCAATTGATTAATCTCTTCAGATCTATCTACAACTTTGTTGTTATTCAATTCTCAACTTGCTTTCTCAAACTTATATTCTCACTCTATCTCATGAGTATGTTTGAGGTTTTCACATATTTCTTCTTCAACAACTTGACTGCTTCGTAATAGCATGAGAATCCTCTAACAATTCTCAATATGCATCTTGTATATCATTATAGCCGGAAGTTACCACCTCATCACTTTCTTCTTCACCTACTGACATATGTTAGCATGTTCGACGCAGGAACTTGTATCCGATTCTCGATGAATCCAGATCTTCCCACGCTGCCATCATGCTTTTCATATCTCTACTCCTTCCGGGTTGTCTTTTCAACATCGACACCTGACTTGTAATGTCCCGCTTCTTGCATTCATAACAGTAATGGATGCTTTATCGACTTTTTCATCGCCTTTGCCATTGCTCCTTCTAAATGTTGAATTTCCTTTGACTTCTTTTTCCACATTCTTCTTATCTTTCTGAAATGAAAGATAGCTCATCGCCTTCATCACTTGATTCAGATTTCGACTTACTGGAATCATCATCCTTGCTTCTTCGATCTTTAACGCCTTTGATGTATTCCTTTTGTTTTCTTCTTCCGGATTTTGTGATTCTTTTGACTTGCTTTGAGCGCCATGGACTTCTCCTTTGGGCTTATCTTCCATCAAGCTCTACTTCGTATCTTCAACGATCCAAGCAATTCATCAAGCTTCAAGACGCTTTAGGTCTTTGGCTTCAGACAACAAGCTACTTTGGGTCTCCATCTTTGGGCAGACTCTCAAAATCTTTCAACATGGTCTTGATCTGTCAGACGCTCTTCCAAGAGCTTTTAGCCCATTAACAATTGTTTGGAATCTTCCAAACATTCGATCAATGGTCTCTTCTTCTTTCATCTTGAATAACTCTGATCGATGCACCAAAATACTTATCTTGGACTCCTTCACTGATTTGTTCCTTCATGTGCAATTGATAATGTATCCCACATTTCTTTGACAAGATCGCATCCATGCACTTTGTCATACTCGCTTCGCTTCAATGCACAACTCAAGAAAATTTCGCTTTGAGTTTAGTTGAAATCTTGCTTTTCTCGCTTGTCCATCTTTCTCGTGGAATTGGATTTTATCATCATCTTCGTGTGTAAGGTCCATTCTCGATGATGTCCCAAAGGTCAATGTGAGTAGACTCGATAAACAATCTCATCCGATCCTTCCAATAAGTGGTAGTCTTCACCATCAATGCCGGAGGTCCGTGACCGAGGCTCCTTCTCGCAATATACGTGTGATTCCACCATTTTCTTTAGTTCACACTTTATTAGAATGATTCTTGAACACCTTGCTCGATACCAATCAAGTAAATCACACGCTAATATATCGAGTAATAATATGACCAAGATACACAAGAAGGGGGTTGAATTGTGATAAACTTTTCTTTAATCCCTTCAATAACAATTGCTTGTTCTTTCGTAAAACTTATCAGAATCAATTCTTAACTAGTTTGAAAAACTTTGTTAATAATGAAAACTACGATTTAAGAAAAGTAAGAGTTAGAGAGAGAAACACAGCAATTTTATCCCTGTTCACCCCAAACCGTGGCTACGCCCGCCCTCGATATTCTTCCGAGATTTTCACTATCTCCAAACCGACACAAGTATTCTTTAGACCGAGCCTCTTCAGTCTCTTAACATCAATTATTCTTTTACTCTTAGCCTCTTCAGCTATCTCAGAAGACTTTTTTAAAATGAAAACCGATAAAGAGCTTTTACAAAAGAGTTGCTCTTCACAATATACACTCGAAAATAGTTCGCAATTTTCTCGATAGATGATATTGAATACGCAGAGTTTCATTCACTTTTTCCAAAAGTTATTTCTTCTTCAATCTCGACTCTTATTTATAGCTCAACTTCAACTGCTCTTGACTATCCGCTTTGAATCTTTAAAGATACTGTTATTCAGCTTTAGCTCGTAACCGCCTTAAACCGATGTTTCTTTCTTCCGCCTTATTTTCGTATCGCTTTTTGTCTTCGTAAAGCTTCTGCCCGCTTTTGTTTCGCCTGCTTTTTCTTTCATCTCGCTTTTCTTCCGCTCGCTTTTTGTATCGCTCGCTTTTCTTCCGCCTTTTCTTCCGCCTCGCTTTTGTTTCGCCTGCTTTTCTTTCGCTCGCTTTCTTCCGCCTTCTTTTTTTTGTATCGCCCGCTTTTCTTCCGCCTCGCTTTTCTTCCGCTCGCTTTTGTTTCGCCTCGCTTTTCTTTCAGATATTTCTTTGTTTATTATCAAAATTATTTAATACGGAAGTCCGGTTTGACTTAACACAAGATGCCATTCACGATGTAAACAAATCCATTAGTGAAGGAAAGATTTGAACCCATTAATTTGTCGTGACGAGTTCACAAGGACAAGAATATCATCCATGCCATCATTTCCCATCATTGACCATCCTCATCAAGAAACCCATTAAGAGCTTCATTAAAACCCCTCAAGATCATAACTCGTCATACACTAATGCAATTCTAAATAGAATATAGAGGGGAACAGATTTGATCACAATTATCAAATCGGGAACAGATTCGACTCAATGCTCGCAGAGCAAAGAAGTGACGCCCCAGCTTGGTTATGTTATTTCGAGAAATCTCCCGTGTAACTGTCAGATGTTGTAGAGCCCAATTAAGATGAGAAAGAGGTATTAGAAAATTAAAACTTATGCTTATTCATCAAGTTTGGTAACTTCTTCATTCTTGAGAAAAGTAGTAGTAAACCTGTAATTATATGACACCGAAAAGAGACTGATATCTTATCGCCATTGTTATCTTATGAGAAAGTACAATGAAGACTCGTACAAGGGACGCAAAACTTCGTGCACACCTGTGGCTAATTAGCAAATGGAAATTACAGGTATGATCCATTAATCAAATGAGGACAAAGTTTCACAAGTCATATGATAATTCCTTTCAAAGAAATACCAACCTCCGCATCCATATGGTCAATAATATGCATGATCGAGCCACCCTCACAAGGTCGATTGGCACCCACTTGGTAGCATGTCCGCTCACAAAATGCTAGACCGGTGGCATGCTAGGCCATTTTGAGTATTTTTAATGATTTCTCATGCATCTTAGCATCACATCGATTATATTAACGCACTGTGAAAAAGACTATGTTAAATAATTTTAAAGACCAAACAACCAAGAATACCAACATATGTCCAAAAGTAAAGGCATACCACAAGGTCGCCATCTTCTAAAATAAGTGTAGGCAACAACCGTAAGTCAAGAGCAGTGTGCCGTGGTTCATGACATAACTAGAGTATCAAGAAATCGTTAGAATGTAAATATTGTCCACTAGATAGTCCATGACACGATAACTACTCCTCGATTTTCTTACCGTGATGACAAAGAAATTTCAATGGTTCCACCATTAGCAAGGCAAGACATTCAAAGACATCCAAATCTCGGTGGTCTCGAACCAAGATGGTCGATCCGTTAGGATTTCGCAACCGAAGGAGAATAAACATTAATAATTTTAAAGCTTGAAAATAAGATCGATGATGCCAGATTACTCACCCTAGTAGTTCTGTAATCCACCAGCCACTGTGCTCGTACTGTGATAACTCGTGATATTCAGGTAGTTTTTATTGTCGCTTTAGTCTTGTTTTGAGCCTGCACAAGTTATCTTTCCTCGCTTTTGTGTTTTTTATTACTTTTCGTATTTTTAGTATTTTTCCACGTTAGTGGTATTTTTCACCGTGTGTTAGTGTTTCAGCCTTATTCAAGTTTTAGGAGTTAATTAGCACGCAAGGACTTAATTGAATGATCCGAGTTAGCAAGGACTTAATTCAACAATTTTTTCTACGAATCGATCGAGCCAAGTTTATACTATGAATTGGCTGCATTTTATAATGCCTTGTATGTGTTGACTCCTAATTGATAATTTTTGTGCTTAAATTGGTTCCTCATATCGAAGTTCTTTCAATTTTAATTTGTCAAGAAATTGTCATAATTTGATAATTATTTCTACAATTTTATTGGGACAATTGGTACCGCAAATTGTTGTTATTATCTTATGGCAGAACAAAGGAATCAACGCTGAAGTCAATACCATAGATCTTTCCGCGACGTCATGACGCATGGCATCTCACACGGCGCGACGAAAGACAAAGACTTCCAAGACATCGCGACGCACGGCGATGCACACGACGCGATTTAGCAAAGCGATTGTACACGCCGCGATTTAATTTGATTTGTTTATTTTATTCGTCATGACGCATTTGAGCGGATATCCGACTTTTTATGGAAAGTTTATCTCACTGTTCGACCCGACCCGCGCTCCATCATATAAAAACTTGTTGTTTTAGGTCATGAAGAAAAGCGAGATCAGAGGGGAGAGATCAGAGAGGAGATCAGAGAGATGGGAGACGAGAGACAGAGAAAAATTTCAAACACGCAGACTCTGGAAGCAGAAGGAGACGACATTCGATTCCGTCCTCACATTTTCATCATCACCACCGTTGCTACCACCACCGCCAAGATCTTCGCCAACATGAGCATCGCTCATTCTCCGGCCTCGTGAGGATCAACTGAGTCATGCGTAGCTAAGCCAACCTTCCTCTTGAAGATGTAGCAATGGCTTGAGTTCATCAAGCTTAGAAGGGAGTAATCACATAGATTCAAGTCTATTTATATTTGTGTGACTTTTGAGTTAGAGGATTGCATCGATATATTTAGATTAGCATTGTTATAGTTTAACCGCAGTGTCGATAACTATGTTGGATTTGGACAAAGTAATTTGTAGAACATCTTGATGCTTAATATATGAAGTTTCATATATGTCATCGATATTGTATTTACGGTCTTCAATCGCCTAGTTGTGTTCGATTGAGATTGTTGTGTTTTATTCAATCGACCAATTGCAATTGCTTGTCTATTTTCACACTAAGGTTTTTAACAAAGATTTAAATGATGGAGTTCATTAATTAAATCTTTGGACCTAAAGAGTCCTTTAGGTTGATCTTCAAACTTAGTGGATTGTATCCCGAAAATTATTCTTGAAGCGTGATACCGAGCCTCATTTTCAAGATGATTTTATCAATTTGATTTTTATCAGATATTTTGTTAATTGCATCATTTACAAAATTCCAAAAATATTCTTTTATATTTTTGTTGTTGCTCAGTTTTGATTACTTTACCAGTTTGACAAAAATACCAAACCCCCATTTTATCAACTTCCATTGCAATTTTTGACATATAGGCTAGCTTAGACCTTTTTCACTTGGTTCCAATTAAGTGAGATGACCTGAGGATTGCAACCAATACCACAATCTTGGAATTTATTATATTTGACCGATTTCCAAGGATCGATCGCAAGATCGCATCGACAGAGCCGCGATCAAATTGGCACTGCTGTCGGGAACCAAGAAATTGGTTTACCATCTGATAGCCATTGTCATTCTTTTCGACTTGTCGTTGATAATAGGAATCATTATTTTGCTTGCATTTAGTATAGTTTAATTTTCACACTTGTTCATAGTATAGGTTTGATTCTCCTTCGCACAAGCATACTTCATACTTTGATTTATATCTCTTACTTTGCACATTTTCGATGCATACACTCATACATACACCCATACATTCATACTCTCACATTCATCGATTTCATTTTTAACTCGATTTGTGTGACTGTGAGCATTTTGTTACCATTCTTTTGCTTTTGGATTGCTTTTTGGTGCATGCCCAGAGAGGTAGACTTGTTCGGCCCATCCCAAGTTGAGAGACATTTGAGGAGACTTAGGAAAGAAAGGAAAGAATAAGAGACACATAGAGTAGTTGAGCGAGATAGTGAAAGTATGGCTGAGAATCCAAATATTTTTCCGAATCCTGATTATCCTGTTCACCAACCTAGAAATGGGACTAATGGAGGAAATGGTGAGCATGAGAGAGTGGGAGAAAACAATGAGAATCAGAGACGTAGGACAATTAGGGAAGCAACAACTTCCGATGTTCATTATGATCCATTTACTGCTACTTGCCCTAATTTTGATGTTAATTTTGAGATTAAAGGCTTGTTGATTAATTCTCTTCCTAAATTTCATGGCTTGGCAGGAGAGGATCCATATATGCATCTACAGACTTTGACAATGATCTGCCAGAGTATGAAGCCAGTGGGAGCTACCTTAGATCAAGTGCTTTGGAAGGTTTTTCACTTGTCCTTGGAAGGGAAAGCAAGAGAATGGTATATGAGTCTTCCTAGGCATGTGGCCAATGCTTACCATAGCTGGGCCAATCTAAGGAAGGCCTTTTTGGAGAAATACTTTCCAGCTTCCAGGACATCTTCCATGAGAAAGGAGATTTACTCAGCCCGCCAGGAGTACGATGAGTCATCAGATGATTATCGAATCGCCCAAGATCTTTTGTTCAGATGCCCCATCACCAAATTCACGATGAACAATTGTGCAGATTTTATGATGGGTCAAGAGTCGAGAAGGGTATGTTAAATGTCAGATCCGAGGCTCTCGATTAACCTTATGACCTTGGAAGCATGGGATCGATTAAGAAGATGGCTTTAAACCATCAGCAAGACAAAGGTCGAGACCAAAGAGGAGTGCATGAGTTAGAGCCTTGACGGCTCAAGCTAAAAGAATGGAGAGCCTAGAATCTAAAGTGGATTCCTTGGAAAATCGGATAACATCACAAATTGTCTTGCATCACTACCGAAATGAAAAATTTGAATGTGCATCGCTTACTACTTCAACAGAGCTTACCGCCCTAGTTGTGAAAATTGTGGGTCGGTAATGTATATTTCAGTGTTTGCCTGTGACGATATGAGGAAGTTTCGACAATGTATCAATGCAGGCAGAATCAGAAATGGGACCCATACTCCAACACATACAATGAAGGATGGAAGGCTAATCCTAGATTCAGTTGGAGGAATGAGGAAAACAGGCACCTACCATATTTTCACAGGGGAGGAGCCGGCACTTCCACTACCAGCTTCCCTAATCAACAAGAAGCCTCGGTAGTCCCACCAAAGGAGGATACCAATCGGTTGCTCCACAAGATGATGACCTTGATGAAGGAAGAGAGGATTCCAATGCTAACCAGTTTAATGCTATTGCTTCTTTGATTCAACAGATTCCTCAAAGATCGCCGCCAGTTCAATGCCTCGATAAGAGAATGGAGCAATGGGAGACCAAGGCGAGAACATCATTCCTATGTCACTCGGTTGTCTAACAACATGAGTGAGAATCGTGAAAAAGCAAGTGGGACCATTCCTTCCAATACCGTGATGAACCCAAAAGTTTGAATGCCATTGCCCTCGGGAGTGGGAAGCAAGTGAGGTTTAAGCCTCAAGATAATGAAGAGCCATGTGAGGATGAGATTGAGAGTGAGCCAAGACTCCACCACAGGATAAGATTAAGAGATCGAAAGTGTGAGGGAAGAAGAGCTATTGAGAGAGAGGAAGCAAGCTTCAAGGAAAAGGAAACTACTTGAGAGTTCCAATGATAAAGCGAAGTGCAGAATCGAGCAAGCAATCTAGCATGTAAGGAGGTAAGTATTCAAGACCTTCCTTTCCAAACTCTTATTTGATGAGTAAGCGCTTAAATGAAAAACAACATGAAAAGAGATCATTGACTTGTTTGGGAAAGTTGAAGTGAATGTGCCTTTGCTAGATTTAGTGAAGAGAGTTCCGGCCTATGCAAAATATTTGAAGAATTTGTGCACTAACAAGAGGAAGTTTAGGCCGAATGAGAGAGTACAAGTGAGTTCCAATGTGTCTGCATTGTTTAAGCCGCAGATACCTGTCAAGTGTCAAGACCCCGGATCTTTTACCATCCCTTGCACCTTAAGGAAGGTGACTATCGGTAGAGCTTTGTTAGATCTGGGGGCAGCAATAAATGTGATGGCTAAGTCAGTTTATGAGGCCTTAGGAGTGAAGAGTATTAAGCCTACATCTGTTGTCCTCCAGTTGGCTGATAGATTCTTTAGGCATCCGGTGGGGATAATTGAAGATATCTTGGTCCAAGTTAAAGGTTTAGTGTTTCCTGCCGATTTTTATATTCTTGACATGTCTCATCGAGGTTGTGCGAATACTTCATCGATTCTAGGGCGACCCTTCCTCCGGACAGCAAACACCATGATTAGCATGAAGGAAGGAAAGATAACCATGGAGGTTGACGATCAAAGGGTAAGCTTTAATATGTATGAGGCAATGAAGCACCCACATGAGGATTATTCACTTTTGGGTGTAAACATGATTGACTTAGTCGAGGAAAATGCTTGCCAAAATATGAGTCACAAAAGATTCTTTGAATTCGGATTACATTCACTTGATCTTGGAAAAGGTCTTCGCTCATGTTTGAGGAAGCAGGAGGGATTAGGCACGACCACCTACAAGGAGCCGAACTCAATGCTAGAAGAACAAGTGGAGTGATCTCTTTCTCTCGAACTTCATAAATTAACTCCGTCTGTTCAGAAACCTCCCGAGCTTGAGCTCAAGCCTCTCCCTCCAACCTTAAAGTATGCCTTTCGAGTCTAATGAGCGATTACTGTAATAATTGCTAGTACCTTGCCCGACACTGATGAAGAGAGACTCATGAATGTTTTGAGGAAACACAAGAGAGCTGTAGGGTGGACATTAGCAGATATACCATGTATTAGCCCAGCTATTTGCACACACCAGATCCTGTTAAGTGAGGGATCAAAATCGGTGAGGCAACCTCAAAGAAGACTTAACCCACTCATCTTAGATGTTGTAAAAAAGGAAATCACGAAGTTGTTGAATGCAGGGATAATATATCCTATTTCTGATAGTGAGTGGGTTAGTCCAATTCATGTAGTGCGTAAAAAGAGTGGGATAACAGTGGTCAAAAATGATAGGGATGAGCTTATTCCTACTAGAGTGCAAAATTCGTGGCGTGTGTGCATAGATTATAGAAGATTAAATGATACCACAAGAAAAGACCGTTTCCCTCTTCCCTTTATTGATCAAATGCTCGAAAGGCTTACGGGCAAATCACATTATTGTTTCTTGGATGGTTTTTCTGGATACTTTCAGGTACCCATTGCACCAGAGGACCAGGACAAGACCACATTCACATGTCCTTTTGGCACCTTCGCATATCGAAGGATGCCTTTGGTTTCATGTAATGCCCTGTGAACTTTTCAGCGTTGTGTGATGGTCAGATTCGTGAATTTTATAGGAATGTATGGAAGTATTTATGGATGATTTCACAGCCTATGGTGATTCTTTTGATGCTTGTTTGTCCAGCCTTGAAAAAATTTTGCAAAGATGCATTGAAAATAATTTGATTTTGAACTTTGAGAAATGTCATTTCATGGTCAGTGAAGGTATTGTGCTTGGTCATTTAATTTCTAGCAAGGGGATTGAGGTGGATAAAGCTAAGATTGAGGTTATATCTTCTTTGCCTTACCCTACTTGTATTCGTGACATACGTTCTTTTTTGGGTCATGCAGGATTTTACAGGCGCTTCATTGAGGATTTCAGCAAAATTGTGTTACCTCTTTCCAAGCTTTTGCAAAAAGATGAAAAGTTTGACTTTGATGATTCTTGCAAGAGTGCTTTCAATATGCTGAAATTAAAACTCATTTCTCCACCTATTCTAGTTGCTCCTGATTGTAGTTTACCTTTTGAGCTTTCATGTGATGCATCCAATTGTGCTGTAGGGGCAATGCTGGGTCAACGAGAGGACAAATTGCCAAGAGTTATTGCATACGTCTCGAAGACACTGGATCCAGCTAAGATCAATTATACAACCACCAAAAAGAGCATTTGCGATGAGTTTTGGTTTAGAAAAATTTAGGCAATATCTGTTGAACTCACATGTAACCATTTTTACTGATCATGCAGTTGTTCGGTATCTCCTCAAGAAACCACAATCCAAGCCTAGGTTGATACGGTGGGCATTGTTGCTCCAAGAATTTGATATCGAGATTAAGGATCGTATGGAGCAAAGAAACCACGTGGTGATCATTTGAGCAAAGCTACCCAATGACACATGTGGAGTGGATTCTTATGACCTTACTCGTGATTCATTTCCGATTCGGTCCTATGTGCTTCAATTGTTAAAGAACCTCGTATGCTCATATTGTTAACTACCTAATATCCGGATGACTCCTCCTTTTATGTCTCGCACAAGCTCGGAAGTCAAGAGTGAAGTTAGACATTACATTTGGGATGCCCTTTTCGTGGAGAATGTGCATTGACCAAGTGATCGAAGATGTGTTCCTCATGAAGAACATGATGATATAATCTCGGCTTGTCATTCAATGGTTTGTGGTGGGCATTTCAAAGGCAAGAAAACATCTAGAAGATCCTCGAGTCTGGTTTCTATTGGCCTACCCTTTTAAGGATTCATTTAATTTTGTCGGTCATGTGATAAATGTCAACGCGTTTTGGAGGATTAGGAAAACGACATGAAATGCCACAACAACCTCTCTTATTTTGTGAAATCTTTGATGTTTGGGGAATTGATTTCATGGGTCCATTTCCCCCTCTTTTGGATTTGTGTATATCCTTTGGCTGTGGATTATGTGTCAAAATGGATAGAGGCCATCCCCACTAGAAAAGATGATGCTCAAGCCGTGTCTAAGTTTCTTAAGTCCAACATTTTTGTCGATTTGGTATACCGAGAGTCAGTAGGAGTGATAGGGAACCCATTTTGTAATAGAGTCATTGATAACTTATTTTGAAATTTGGGGTCACTCACAAAATCTCCATCGCAGATCACCCCAAACTAATGGATGTCAAGTTTCCAACAGAGAGGTGAAGCACATTCGAGAAAATAGTAAAGCCATCCAAGAAGGATTGGAGCCTTCTCGAGGAAGCACTTTGGGCATATCGGATCGCGATAAATCTCCAATAGGTATGTCCCTCATCATTCGATTTATGGAAAGGCTTGCCATTTACTCGTAGAATTGCAGACAAAGCATATTGGGCAATCAAACGATGCAATATGGATTTGGAATCTTCGGAATGGAGAGGAAGTTGCAACTTCAAGAGCTCGAGGAATTAAGGTTAGAGGCATATGAGCATGCACGACTCTACAAAGAAAAATCCAAATTGATGCATGACAAGATCATTGGAGGAAAAGTTTCAAAGAGGGAGATAAAGTCCGTTATTCAAAGCTCGCTTCACCTTCAAACATGGGACTTTCAATACTCGTTGGGAAGGACCGCATTGGTGACAAAGGTGCACAACTTTGGTATGGTAGAGCTTTTACATGAGGCAACCGAACCCGACTAAAGGTCAATGGCCATCTTTTGAAGCTCTACTATGAGAACCAGAAATCATCGTGAATATCGTGTTTTCCGCCTCCTTTGCTTGTTTCTTTACTTTTGTGTTTTGCACTTATTTTTGTAGCCTTTAGATATATAGCTTCCTTTGTTTTCTTTTCATTTTCCTATTATCCTTCTCGTCCCTTCATGAGTTTCTAGGCATTTGAGCTTTTTTACTTTTCATTGAGGACAATGTGTGCTTCAAGTGTGGGGAGTTGTTTCTCATTTATTTTTCACATTATATGACTGTTGATATTATGCTTCATTGAGGACAATATGAATTGTTGGCCAATTGGTGCATTCTCATTGATAAACTTGGTGAATTTTCTATTCTTTCTTTCATTTTGCACTTCTTCGCAAGAACGAAAGTGTCCACACGTCGCGATTTAAACGTTCTTCAGATTTCAGATACGTCGCGACGTCCATACGCCCTCGACGCCTCGCTTTACACGTCATGACGCATACTCATGCATGAATGATTACGTGCTTAATTCTTCCACTCATTTCAAATTTCTCTCAGACTTTGGACTTTTGTGGTTTTTGTTTTCAAAGCTTTTACTAGTTTCAAAATGATGCTTGAGTTTTTGAAAACACCTTCCATCCTTTTAATGATAATTGACCTTGACAAAATCTTGCTTTCAATGTTCTCAATTCAAAGTGAATGGAAACATGCTAACAAAGTGGCATTGTGAGTTTTTGAGACTTGAGATTGTACATGGAGATTATACCCTTGTGGAAGGATATTTGAGCCATAACTTTTCTTCTATCTTTGTGTGCATCTACTTATTTCATTCTTTTCTAGAACTTGTTTCAATTCTTACTTGAAGCTTAATGGACTGAATTTTGTTGATATGATAGGCGTTCCTTTCTCAACCCATTTTCCTAAACACCGCCCACTACACATTTATCCCTTTGCCCCTTTGAGCCCTCCTATTATGAGCATTTGCATTCATATCTTTGTGGTGTCATCAGTTATTTTAATATATTGTAAAAAAAGTGTCCAGAAGAGACAATGTCTCTAAAATGTTCAAAATTCAAAAATATTTATATAAAAAAGAAAAAAGAAAAGGTAAAAGCAAGTTCAATAACAATTTATGCAGCATATGTTGCATGAACAGCAAATAAAGAAACATCCTGTTTATGGCATCAATTCTTTCTTTAGTGCATATGCTCAAATTTTCTTTCTTTCCGTTCATCCATTTCATTTAGCCTTCCATACATTACAACCCTCAAAGTCCTCTTGATCTTCAGAATGATAGTTTTAGTGGTAGAGAAATAGAATTGACACAAGCTTATGGTAAGAGATGGATTAAGTAGATTGAGAGAAAAATATCCCTAGACACAAGTGAGCTGAGCGAAAACACTATATCTTGAGTGCTATCTCTTTTGTTCAATCTCTTGTACTTGAATTCTTTCGATGTTTATTTTATTAGCACTCTTTCGGGTTCATTGTGGTTGAATTTCGAGGAAGTAACTTCGTCAATTTCATTTTATTGTTTTGAGCATGGCTGTTATTTTCTTTTTCTCTTGTGTTCTTTTGACTCTTGTAAACTTTGTCCAGAGTACAAAGGTCTAAGTGTGGGGAATTTGATTGAGCCAAGTTTATACAATGAATTGGCTGCATTTTATAGTCTTGTGTATGTGTTGACTCTAATTGATGATTTTTGTGCTTAAATTGGTTCCTCATATCCAGTTCTTTCAATTCTTAATTTGTCAGTAAATTGTCATGATTTGATACTTATTTCTCTACAATTTTTATTGGGACAATTGGTACTGCAAATTGTTGTTATTATCTTATGGCAGGAACAAAGGAGTCAACGTCAGGAAGTCAATAGCCATAGATCTTTCCGCACGTCGCGACGCATGGCATCTCACACGGCGCGACGAGCACAGCACTTCCACACGTCGCGACGCACGGCGATGCACACGACGCGACGAGCAGGCGATTGTACACGTTGCGACGAATTTGATTTGTTTATTTTATTCGTCGCGACGTACGAGCGGATATCCAACTTTTTATGGAAAGTTTATCTCACTGTTCGACCCGACCCGCGCTCCATCATATAAAAACTTGTTGTTTTAGGTCATGAAGAAAAGTGAGATCAGAGGGGAGAGATCAGAGAGGAGATCAGAGAGACGGTGGACGAGAGACAGAGAAAAACTTCAAACACGCAGACTCTGGAAGCAGAAGGAGACGACATTCGATTCCGTCCTCACATTTTCATCATCACCACCGTTGCCACCACCACCGTCAGCATCTTCTGCCAACATGAGCATCGTTCATTCTCCAATCTCAGAGGGATCACCTGGAGTCATGCGTAGCTAAGCCAACCTTCCTCTTGAAGATGTAGCAATGGCTTGAGTTCACTGAAGCTTAGAAGGGGAGTAATCACATAGTATCTGAAGTCTATTTATATTTGTGTGACTTCGAGTTAGAGGATTGCATCGATATATTTAGATTAGCATTGTTATAGCTTAACCGCAGCTGATAACTATGTTGGATTGGACAAAGTAATTTGTAGAACATCTTGATGCTTAATATATGAAGTTTCATATATGTCATGGATATTGTATTTACGGTCTTCAATCGCCTAGTTGTGTTCGATTGAGATTGTTGTGTTTTATTCAATTGGCCAATTGCAATTGCTTGTCTATTTTCACACTAAGGTTTTAACAAAGATTTAAATGATGGAGTTCATTAATTAAATCTTTGGACCTAAAGAGTCCTTTAGGGTTGATCTTTCGAAACTTAGTGGATTGTATCCCTGAAAATTATTCTTGAACTGTGATAGCCTGAGCCTCATTTTCAAGAGAATTTTATCAATTTGATTTTTATCAGATATTTTGTTAATTGCATCATTTACAAAATTCCAAAAATATTATTTTATATTTTTTGTTGTTGTTCAGTTTTGATTACTTTACCAGTTTGACAAAAATACCAAACCCCCATTTTATCAACTTCCATTGCAATTTTTGACATATAGGCTAGCTTAGATCTTTTTCACTTGGTTCCAATTAAGTGAGACGACCCGAAGATTGCAACCTATACCGCAATCTTGGAATTTATTATATTTGACCGGTTTCCAAGGATCGATCGCAAGATCGCATCGACAGAGCCGCGATCAGTAACCAACCTTACTTCTACTCTCGCACCAGCGAGAGTGATGTTTCGCGCCCGCGAAGGCATGTTACTCAGAAACTTGGAAGTTAAATCGATTACCTTTGACCGTCATCGCCGAGAGAGTTCAATGAAAGTCAAGTTGGGTTAATTTTAACCTAAGCGGATGGGCTGTAAAAAAAGGGGGAGAGTTTTTTTGGGACGACACACAAGAGGACAGAAGGAGGATCATCATAAAAAGGGGGGAGAGAAAAGACCAAGATAGAAGGAAGAGAGGATTGGAATAGATGACTGTGACAGAATCGATTCCTTCTTTTCTATCCATTTATTGTTGTGTTGAACAATGAACTCTTTTGTTGTTAAGTTGTTTTCTCTATACTATGAGTAGCTAATTCTTTATTCTAGGTTTTTAGCAAGAACCCAATGGATGGGAGAATCGAATACCCTTGATTATTTATTTAATTTCATTCCGGTTTTTATCCTTAAATACTTGTTTAGTTTATTCAATTATTAATGCTTGATTGAGGAGTAGCTAACCTTAAACTTGATTTGTGAATCCGATTGAGACTCGAGAGGGTAATTTTGGGTTGGACATTGAATAAATTAGCCTAGGTTCATACTTGTATGATTGGTGGTTAGGGAGGCCGAGAGGTAACCGATGCATGCTACGAGTCGATAGAGATTGTAGCTTACATGCGTTTGACGATTAACAACCAAGAGTAGAGATACGGTCATGGTTGGTTGTCGAATAGGTTTACTATATAGCCGAGAGGACGTAGTAAATACTTAGGAATCTTCGACTAGCAAGTTAGGTTTGAATGATAAATAGTCAATTGTGTGATGTCTGCTTGTCCATTGGGGAAGCTAGAAGCCTAGATGCTTTTATATCTTATAATCTTTTCATTTAATTGTTGCTTTTGCTTTCTTTATTTGAATTACCAATTCAAACAAATACCTGTTACTTTTGCACTTGAATTAAGTTCTAAGAATCGAGTTGATAGTTGAGTTAATAGTCTCGAGGATCGATATTATTATTACTAACGGCGTAAACGTATACTTCATGCTTTTGGCGAACAAGTTTAAGCGCCGCTGTCGGGACTATTCTTTATCAATTGTTAACTTGTTTTTAGTTTTTATCTTAGTTGATTTAATTCTCTTTGTTGCTTTTTGCAGTTTTACTTAGTTTATGAACACAAGATCAGGAAGACAGCCTCTGTTATACATTCCTGAGATTGAGAAAATTGCCAAGAAAAACCGCAAAAGAATCAAAGAGACGAGAGCCAACCAATCTAAGCAAGAGGAAATCGTTGAAGTTATTGAATTCGAGTTAGAAGAGATGGCCGACAATGATGTAGCTTTTGTTAAGTTGGAAAATGAGGCGATGCGTTGCTCGTCGAGAATTCTTCTTTGCAGTAGGGAGGCAGAATGGGCAAGACAACAGAAGCCGCTCGTCAGAGAGAAGAAGAGGCTAGAACTAGGAGTTGTCTTGACCCGATCACTCCGCATTTCGATGAGAGGACCGGAGTAGCTATTGGGGTCTCCCTGCTAATCAGAACTTCAAGGTTGATAGCTACACAATGGGTCTCTTGAAGGATATGCGATTCGAGAGGCGATCAATGATAACCCACTCGAGCATTTGCGAACTTCCGTGATATTGTTGATCGCAACCAATATGCTAATGTCTCGGCCGATAATGTTCGACTCCGCTTGTTCCCTCTTACACTGTCTGAAGGTGCTAGGGATTGGTTTGATGACATTCCGAGAGGTTCGGTTACTACTTGGGCACAGTTGAAAGAACTATTTCTGAGGAAGTTCTTCACTCCTGCTATGACTCATGCACTTATTTCCGAGATCACAAACTTTCGTCAAGATGTTGATGAGTCTCACTGACTTAGGAGAGATTGAGGGCTTCGAGGAAGTGCCCCCACCATGGGATGAATCAGAGTTCTCTCGTTCGCATCTTCCATCAGGGATTATGTTCCTTTGAGTCGACTGGGTTAGATTCTACTGCTGGTGGAAGTCTGTTGCTAAAACCACCCCAAGAAGCCATAGAAGTGATTGAGAGGATCACAACCCATAGTAGCCGTGCTCATGAGAGTAGTCGTTCTAACTCTTTGAGGAGGAATGCTGGGATGTATGAAGTGTCTCCTCGTGTACATTCTGAGGCCAAGGCTGAAGGACAAGGTGTCCTAATGAATCAATTGGAGCTGATTAAGAAGGAAATCTCCAAGTTGAAACTTGAGAAAGGCACTGTGAAAGTAGTGCGATTTCAAGAGTGTGAAACTTGTGGAGAAGGGCATAGTGCTGAAGAATGTCCTTCTGTTGGGCACCCTGAAATTGAGAATGTCAACTTCGTGCAAAATCAGAGGTATCCATACAACAATCGACAAGGTGTGCAATCAAACCTATCCTATGCTAATAATCGCAACGTGCTTAATCCTCAGAAGCCATTCGGTTATCAAGAGCAGCCTAGAGAGCCTACCATGAGGGAGATTATGGCTCAGTTGTCTTAGACTCAGGTTCAGAATTCTGCCCAACTCTTTCAATTGGGCAATCTAGCTAAAGAGCAAGCCCAGACCAATGAGAATGTGGCCAATGACATCAAGGAGATCAAGTCCACATTGGGACGAGTCTGTGATGCTTTGAATGAGAGGGAACCAGGCCGGTTTCCTAGCAACACTACAAATCCGCGGAATGAGCAGGTTAAAGCCATTCAACTCCGAAGCGGAAAGCAGATTGATAGTGCCTCTAAACCGATAGAGGAAGAGGTAAATTCTGATCTTAATGTTTCCATTCCTTTAACTAATGATGTTGCCATTGAGAATGTTAGGATTGAGAAAACAGAAGAACAGGTGCCTTTAAAAGAGGATAAACCGAATCTAGAGCGACAATACCCAAATCCTCCTTTTCCGTCTAGACTCCAGAAGTCAACGCAAGATGGGAAGTTTGACAAGTTTCTTGATATGTTCAAGAAGCTTACCATAAACATTCCATTTGATGAGGCATTGGAGCAAATTCCGAGCTATGCAAAATTCATGAAAGACATCTTGTCAAAGAAGAAAAAGCTCAGTAATAAGGAGCTGATAAACTTGATAGAGGAGTGCAGTGCAATACTTCACAGGAAGTTGCCTCAAAAATTAAAAGATCCTGGGACTTTTGCTGTGCCTTTCGATATAGGCAACAAATTCTGTGGTAAGGGTTTATGCGATTTAGGTGCTTCAGTTAATTTAATGCCTGTCTCTGTCTTTAAGAAATTGCAGTTGGAAGCCGATATCGAACCCACCAATGTGACTTTGCAACTTGCCGATAGATCCATCATTCATCCGATGGGTATTATCGAAGATGTATTAGTCAAGGTGGGGAGCTTATACATGCCGGTGGACTTTATTGTATGTGACATAGAGGAGGATGAGTATGTCCCAATCATCTTAGGCCGGCCGTTTTTAGCCACAGGAAGGGCTCTCATCGATGTTGAGAAAGGTGAGTTAACCCTTCGTGTGAATGGGGATGAGGTAAGCTTCAATGTTCTATTGGCCTTGAAATATGCCGACAATAGATGTTTTGCCATAACTTCTGTTGATGATGAATTTAATTTGCAAATTTCTGGAAATGTTTCTGGTGATTCTTTAGCTGATGCCTTAATGAGCTTAGATGAAACTAATGAGGACGAAGTCCTTGGTTATATTCAATATCTTGAGGCAGGTTTTAGACAACTACATGATAGACCAAAGGCGGAGGAGCTAAACCGAGAGGAGGCAGAGAAGGTTAAACCTTCTATTGAGGAGTCACCTACTTTGGAGTTAAAGCAACTCCCATCTCACTTGAAGTATGCTTACTTGGGTGATAATGAGTCTCTTCCTATTATTATGTCAAATGCACTAACCTCCTTACAGGAAGAGAAACTCCTTAGAGTACTTCGTGAGCATAAGAAAGCAATGGGTTGGACCATGGCTGATATCAAGGGAATTAGCCCCACCTTTTGCCAACATAAGATCATCCTAGAAGAGGAATTCAAGCCGAGTGTTCAACCACAAAGACGCTTGAATCCGAGCATGAAAGAAGTAGTTCGAAAGGAGATCTTGAAGTGGCTAGATAATGGTATCATTTTCCCATCTCGGCAGTAGCTTGGGTAAGTCAGTGCAAGTGTGTACCAAAGAAAGGAGGTATGACTGTTGTTAGGAATGAACATAATGAGCTAATTCCCACTAGAACTGTTACTAGTTAGAGAATTTGCATTGATTACCGTAATCTGAATAAGGCCACTAAGAAGGACCATTTTCCTTTGCCATTTATTGACCAAATGTTGGACCGCTTGGCGGGCAAAACTTATTATTGCTTTTTAGATGGCTATGCAGGTTATAATCAGGTCTACATTGTTTTGGAGGACCAGGAAAAGATGACATTTACATGCCCTTATGGCACATTTGCTTTTCGTAGGATGTCGTTTGGGTTATGTAATGCACCTGCTACGTTTCAGAGATGCATGATGGCAATCTTCTCTGGAATGGTGGAGAATGGAGTAGAAGTGTTCATGGACGACTTCTCGGTCCATGGTGACAGTTTCGACATGTGCCTTGAAACACTCACAAAGGTTCTGGTAAGATGTGAGGAAACGAACCTTGTACTAAACTAGGAAAAGTGCCATTTTATGGTACAAGAGGGTATAGTGTTAGGGCACCGGATTTCTAGTAAGGGGATGGAAGTAGATAGAGCTAAAATTGAAGCTATTGAAAAACTTCCACCACCCACTTCTGTTAAGGGGATCCGTAGTTTCCTTGGTCATGCAGGATTCTATCGGAGGTTTATAAAAGATTTCTCAAAAAATTTTAAACCCCTCTGTAATCTGCTTGAAAAAGATGTTCCTTTTAAATTCTATAACTTGTGTTTGCAAGCATTTCAGAAGCTCAAGCAAAGACTGGTAACTGCACCAGTAATCGTTGCACCAGACTGGAGCTGCCCTTTCGAGCTCATGTGCGACGCTAGTGATTATGCGGTAGGTGCCGTTTTGGGACAACGACATGGTAAGATTTTTCACTCTATATATTATGCAAGCAAGACTTTGACTGATGCTCAATTGAATTATACAACAACTGAAAAAGAATTGCTTGCCGTAGTATTTGCTTTCGATAAATTTAGATTATACTTGGTTGGCTCGAAAGTTACAGTTTTTACAGATCACTCAGCCCTCAAGTATCTATTTGAGAAGAAAGATGCCAAACCGCGACTTATTCGATGGGTCTTACTCCTCCAAGAGTTCGACTTAGTAATCGTGGATCGAAAGGGAGTCGAGAATCAAGTGGTTGATCACTTATCTCGATTGGAAAGTGAAGAGACCACCGATACACCACAGGTTCCTATAAACGAGTCTTTTCCTGATGAAAGGCTCTTGGCTGTAAGTGTTTCTCAATTACCTTGGTATGCAGACTTTGTGAATTATTTAGTATGTAAACAACTTCCTAGTGAATTTACATATAATCAAAAGAAAAAGTTCATGCATGATATCAAGGATTATTTTTGGGATGAGCCATTCTTGTTTAAGTTAGGCAGGGACAATGTGCTTCGACAATGTATTCTTTTCGAGGAACAACATGACATTTTATTCCACTGCCATTCATCCCCTTATGGAGGACATCACAATGGAGAGAGAACTGCTGCTAAGGTTCTCCAATCAGGTTTTTTCTCGCCTACTCTATTTAAAGATGCTTTTGCATTTGTGCAAAGTTGTGATAGATGTCAGAGAGTAGGTAAGATATCTAGGAGAGATGAACTGCCTTTGAATTGCATTCTAGAAGTTGAGCTATTTGATGTATGGGGAATAGACTTTATGGGTCCTTTTCCTGTTTCGAATAAGAATCTATATATTCTTGTGGCGGTTGACTATGTTTCCAAGTGGGTGGAAGCGATCGCTTCTCCTACTAATGATGCAGGTGTTGTAACCAAGTTCTTGAAAAAGAACATCTTTTCTAGGTTTGGGACACCACGAGCAATGATTAGTGACCAAGGCACTCACTTCAACAATAAGGTTCTACCGGCTTTGTTGGCGAAATATGGCATTCAACATAGGATTGCTCTCACTTATCATCCTCAGACGAATGGCCAAGCCGAGGTTTCTAATCGTCAGATTAAGCAGATCCTGGAGAAGACGGTTAATGCATCAAGGAAGAACTGGTCCTATAATCTTGATGAAAGTCTTTGGGCTTTTCGAACTGCATTCAAGACCCCAATTGGGTGCTCTCCGTATCAACTTGTGTATGGAAAATCGTGCCATTTGCCGGTTGAGCTCGAGCACAAGGCCTTTTGGGCAATTAAAAAGCTAAATTTTGATGAGAAGTTGGCAGGAGAGCAAAGGTTGTTGCAACTCGACCAATTGGAGGAATTTCGCCTCAATGCGTATGAGAGTGCCAAAATCTACAAGGAGGAGACTAAAAGATGGCATGATAAGCAATTGAGGGAAAAGAACTTTGAACCAGGACAACTAGTATTGCTATATAACTCCAGACTCCATCTTTTTCCTGGGAAATTAAAGTCCTGGTGGTCTGGACCGTTTGTAGTTGTGCAAGTTTTTCCTCATGGAGCTGTGGAGATTAAAAAGGTAAATTCTGATGAAAAATTCAAAGTAAATGGTCAGAGGCTTAAACGATATCTCGGTGGTGCTTTTGAAAGGAATGTGGCCTCCGATGAGTTGATCTAAAGCGGAAATTTGGTATGGTCGAGCTAACCGACGTTAAACAAAGCGCTTCTTGGGAGGTAACCCAAGTTCTTGTTGTGTTGTTCTTGGTTTTGTTTCATGTCTCTTGTACCCCTTTTTCTTTTCTTATTAGTCTACTCTAGAGTAAATTTTATGTTTTAGTTGAGTCTTATGCAGAGATAGGTACAAAAAAAAACGAGCCAAAAGTGGAACAGAAGCAACGCAAATCTCGCGCCCGCGAGTTATCAATATCGTGCTCGCGAGGAAGAGGCGTACAAAAAGTTGAGGCTCCATTGGTCTACTCAGTCGCGCCCGCGATCCACTACTATTGCGCCCGCGAGGAAGGGTTACTCAGACTTGTGGATAGGTTAAAAATTTTTGTCTGTCGCGCCCGCGAGAGATATTGGTAAGTTCAAAATACGGTGAGTCTTCCCGCTTTCTTTTCTGGCGACTCCACTGGGGACCCCATCATTCTCTCTTTTCTCCACCGTTTTCCCCCTTTTTCTTTTTCTTTTCGTCCTCTCTCCGACCATCCTCACCATTCTCTCTTCTCTCCGCCGTTTTTCCCATTTTCTTTTTCTCTACGTCGCCGTTCTCCACTGCATCAACCACTACCGTCACTGCGCACCAGCAACTCCGGCCACCACGTTCATTCCTCTTCTCCGTTGGTTCCATTTGCATCTTCTTTGCATCACCCAAGAGGTTCAAAAGTATTCCTAACCCTAATTTAATTTCCTATATTATTTGCTGAAATTGGATTGGGTGTTTGGCAATATTGATGAATGTTGAAATTGTTGAATTGACTGGTTGCTTTGCCCGGATTTGTTGTTAAATAAGTTGATACTTGATTGATTCTCGTTAAATCCTACTTGAATTGTTTGGGCATTAGCTTGATTCTGATGAATGGAGTTGTAATGCTCTTGAATTACTGAAAATAAATGGAGGTGGGTTTGCACTTGTAATATTGTAGGAATTTGAGTGGACTGTTCTTAAGCCAATTAACTGATAATTAGGTTTATATCCAATTTCTTCTTATTTGACTTTACTTGAAGCAGTTGGGTATTTCCTTAGTTTTCATGGTTAGAGTTTGGAATGTGTTTCAATGTTTGATAATATTTGCGTTGAAGATTGCTTCATTGATGTCGTTCCCTTCCTCAATTGATTGTTTTCATGCTTGATATTATCATGGTTTGGGGGGCATTGAAAGTCCGTTGTTCTTAATGATGAACTTGATGACGTTTTGGTTGGTTGCATTATGATGAATTGTTGACAAAGAACACAAGAATGCATTGTGATATATGTATACTTTATTCGAGTTTTTGGTTTTAAAATACCATGCGAATGCTTGGATAAATGTTGTTTTGTCTTGTGTGTTTCTCTTTTTCAGGACAATGTCTAAACGACAGAGAACCGGCGAAAGCTCTCGAATTCTTACTCCCGATCAAATCCGAGCAAAGCAGAAGGAGCTAATCGATAAGAAATCATTTGTTGAAGAGAGGTGGATGAGCTGGGAGTGCGTTTATGACTTCGACAAATACAGGCATACTATCAATCGTCACCAATGGGTTCGGTTTGTAGACAAGCCGATCCTTCCTCACCCTAAGCTTGTCAGGGAATTCTACTTTGCATTGGCCACTTCGACAGAGACAGATAAATGCATCGTAAGGAACAAGGAGGTTTCCTTCTCTGCTGCTGCCATTAACGAGCTCTACGGCACGCCCAACACGCCTTTCGAGGAGGATTCATATGAGCTCTTGAGCCAGGACCCCGATTGTGAGCCTATGGTCGATCATGTGCTTACTCAGGGCCAGGGCGCCTATCACTCGGAGGGCAAGAAACTTCTCCGACCAAGGTGTGGAACAAGTTCATCCAGAACCGGGTCTTTCCGTCTCGTAATGACTCGGACTTGACTGAGCATCATCAGCAGTTCCTATTCTGTGTAGTGACTCATCAGCCGGTGAATGTTGGCAGAGTTATTAATGCCAAGATTCGGGAAGCGACAGGGGATCTCCGAGAGTTGATCATGCAGCAGAGGACCCGTCTGGGATACCAGAGTCTTATCACTGCCCTGTGTCAGAGAGCAGGTGTCTCTTTATCTGGACAGAGGGGGAGTATTGGGCAGGTGATGGATCGAGCCTTCTGGGGTCGCTGCGGTCATGCACCTGGGACCAGTGACGCCATTAAGACAGTTGATTTCTTCCGCCAGCATTGGCATGGCCGTGGCAATCCACAATTCAGGCCTCCCCCACCGATGCGACCATTTGGGGCAGCTCCTGCTCCACCAGAGCAGGCACCTCCACCAGAGCCCACTGAGCCACAGGAGTACCCACAGTACCATCTATTCTTCTGAGACTCCTGTTGGCTTGCACATCAGCAGGGATTGCTCGACATGGAGCATCACCACAACCAGTATAATTATCAGATAATGCAGCACATGTTTAGTCGCATGCATGTCAGCGATTCTGCTCCGCTTCCAGCGCCTTATGCTTGGCCTCCTGTTGCGCCCGTGCCCTTTCCTCAGCCTTCCGAGCATGAGCCCGACCCTGAGGATGATCAGTGATGTGGCCTTTTGGCCAAGTTGTTAAGTTTCTCTTTCCTTCATTTTTCCTATTTTCATGAGACTTAAACTTGTTATTTGCTTTTGTTCTTTTCTCGTTTGGTCTGTAATAACTGATTCTGCTATTTGTCTGCTTTGGAATGTGACTGTGGTTTAGTATTTTCCTGCTGTTGTTGTCTTTTTGTCCATATGCTTATTCTCTGCGGGATTGGTTTCGTTCCCAACTTTGGGGACAAAGTTGCCCTTAAGTTTGGGGGGAGTCTTTATATGTTATTTTATTTTATTTTTGTTTTAATCGTGTCATTTGAGTGTCAGTGAGGATCGGAAAATGGTATACGTGATTTTGAAATGGACAGACAGCTTGATACCCAATTCTGCACCTAAGGTAAATTTACTTTTATATGGAACTTGAGATGAATTTGAATGCGTAAGGTCAGGTTAAATGGTAAAACATTTTTCCCAAGGCTTAATGTTCACTCATTTTGTCCCATGTTACAGCTTTTCCTTTTGGGTATTTAGTTGCATATGCGTTGCTTGAACATATTGATGAGTGAAGACCCTACCATAAGTCCTGCATGCACATGTATGACTTTTTAGGAGAACCATGACTTGAAAAAAAATAGATCATTAGATTAAGCTACTTGGCCAGATAGCCAACCCGACACAATCTTTAGAGAGCCAAGTTCGAGCCAGAATGACCCTTCTTGATTTAAGCTCATTATAAGCCGAGACCGAACGGGTCGAGACATGTCTTCGGATGTGTCCGAACTCGACACCCACTGTCCCCCTTTGTGACAAATCCGTATTGGATCATTGGGAAAGGGTAGTTTTATGTTGGGTTTACTTCATTCTGGGATATGACATTTTTAGGTAAGAGCACTTTAGATTTGTGTTTATTTTTGCATTCCTTTAGCTTGTATTTAGCTTTTTGTAATTTTCTGTTTGTGCTTTTATGATCAAGTATAATAAATTAAAAAAAAATTGATCGAAAAATATTTAGAAAAAAGACAAAAAAAAAACAAAAAAAAACAAACAAAGATTGTGTTGATATGAAGAAGAATTTGTGCTTGAAACCGAATCTCAATTGGAGATAGAAAAGTGCTAGTCTAATGCACTTACTTTATGGAAAGCTTTTTAGTTCTATGCTTTAGCTTGTTTTTTTTTTATCAGCTTAGTTTATTTTCTTAATTGTTTTTAGTTTGAGTGCTCGAACCTTTTGGGAATTTTAGGCTCATTGGGACTGAGAGGTGAGGATTCATTGTGAGTGGGGAATGGTTCAATTACGTGACCTTGTCACAAGTTAAGCCCTCGTCCGCGAAAGCATACCAAATGATACTACTTTCCACCCTGTCCTAAGCCTCGTATTTTTACCCTGATTTGATCCAGGTCTGTGGTTTGATTAATTTGTGACTAAATGTGCATTGTAGTGGCATAGTAGGATGCTAATTCTCATTATGTTGAATCATCGGCATTGCGCCTGTTCATCCATTAGTGATTAGTGTGTTCATGGCATCGCATCATCTTCATGTTAGAGTTCCTCGCTCTAATTGGACTTAAAATGTTTTAGGTTGAAAAGTTGCTTGGAAATTTTAATTTGATGTGTGCCATTGTTTGAATCCTCTGTTTGTGTCGTTTTGCGTGTCTTTTAAGTCAAGTCTTTTGCTAGGGACTAGCAAAGATTCAAGTTTGGGGGTGTGATAACTCGCATATTTGTGTAGTTTTTATTGTCGTTTTAGTCTTGTTTCGAGTCGGGTACAAGTTATCTTTCCTCGCTTTTTGTGTGTTTTTATTACTTTTCGTATTTTTAGTATTTTTCCACGTTAGTGGTATTTTTCACCTGTGTGTTAGTGTTTCAGGCCTTATTCAAGTTTTAGGAGTTAATTGGCACGTGCAAGGACTTAATTGAATGATCTGGAGTTGGCAAGGACGAATTCAACAATTTTTTCTACGTAGCCAACCTTACTTCTACTCTCGCGCCAGCGAGAGTGATGTTTCGCACCCGCGAAGGCATGTTACTCAGAAACTTGGAAGTTCGTCAGATTGCACTGTCGCGCCCGCGATCGAGTCACCTCGCGCCCGCGAGAGTTGGGCTGAAAGTCAAGTTGGGTCAATTTTAACCTAAGCGGATGGGCTGTAAAAAAGGGGGGAGAGTTTTTTTGGGACGACACACAAGAGGACAGAGGGAGGATCGTCATAAAAAGGGGGGAGAGAAAAGACCAAGATAGAAGGAAGAGAGGATTGGAATAGACGACTGTGACAGAATCGATTCCTTCTTTTCTATCCGTTTATTGTTGTGTTGAACAATGAACTCTTTTGTTGTTAAGTTGTTTTCTCGATACTATGAGTAGCTAATTCTTTATTCTAGGTTTTTAGCAAGAACCCAATGGATGGGAGAATCGAATACCCTTGATTATTTATTTAATTTCATTCCGGTTTTTATCCTTAAATACTTGTTTAGTTTATTCAATTCTTAATGCTTGATTGAGGAGTAGCTAACCTTAAACTTGATTTGTGAATCCGATTGAGACTCGAGAGGGTAATTTTGGGTTGGACATTGAATAAATTAGCCTAGGTTCATACTTGTATGATTGGTGGTTAGGGAGGCCGAGAGGTAACCGATGCATGCTAGGTAGTCGATAGAGATTGTAGCTTAAGGCATTTGACGATTAACAACCAAGAGTAGAGATACGGTCATGGTTGGTTGTCGAATAGGTTTACTATATAGCCGAGAGGACGTAGTAAATACTTAGGAATCTTCGACTAGCAAGTTAGGTTTGAATGATAAATAATCAATTGTGTGATGTTCGTTTGTCCATTGGGGGAAGCTAGAAGCCTAGATGCTTTTATATCTTATAATCTTTTCATTTAATTGTTGCTTTTTGCTTTCTTTATTTGAATTACCAATTCTGAGACAAATACCCTGTTACTTTTGCACTTGAATTAAGTTCTAAGAATCGAGTTGATAGTTGAGTTAATAGTCTCTGAGGGATCGATATTATTATTACTAACGACAGAAACGTATACTTGCGTTTTTGGCGAACATGCTGCCACACCAGTGCAACCATGAGAAATAGCAATGATTCCTATGTAATCCGGACCAGGCTGTAAATAATATAAAGCAAAGACTACTATAAGCAGACAACTTATTAAAAGTGGGGAAGTTGAGGTTTAAAAAAGTAACTCAAAGATTAGTTATTGATGATACTAACAACAGTAAATGTCTGATAAGTCCAACTATCCTTTTACACTAAGTTCTCTTTTTCTCTAATTGGAAAAGGACCACAGAGAATATAAACAGAAATACCTTCATTCCAGGCATTTGGACCCACTCTACAGTAATTCCAGTTGCCTTCGAAAGAAACTCTGTTAAAGTCTCTTCTGCAATGAACAAAAGTCTAGAAAAGCAATGATCCATCAAAGAAGTCGCAGGTGTCAGAGAACAGAGACGAGTGGTAGTGCGGTTGGAACTGGGGTTAAAAGTGAAGGGCTTGCTTAGAGAGAGAGGGCCTTTTAGAGAGAGAAAGGAGGAAAACAGAGATGAAGCAGATGAGAGAGTAAAGGAAAGTGTGGGATTTTCTTGAGTTGGTGGTCTCTTATAGTCATGATGGTACCTGAGACTTTGCAAGCTTGGGCTTCTTAGTGGAGAAAGAAGGAGCGGCGCTGCTAGAGTCCTTTGGGTGGGAAGACGGTAGAGAGAAGAAACAAGAGAAAAATTGGGGAAGAAGAAACGTCAGAGAAGTGAAAGTGGGAAATGAAACGCGCGAGATGAAATTTTAAATATTAATTAAACAAAAGGCTAGCTTCGTTCACGACATTTTATCCAACAAAACGTCGTGGTTTTCACTTTGTGACGTTTTAATTAAAAAACGTCGTAAAAAGTGTTATAAATTTGGGACGTTTTCATAAAACGTCACGAATAATTTAAATCTTTTGTGACGTTTTTTAAACGTCGCGAAAAGTCTTTACAATTCGTGACGTTTTATTAATAAAACGTCGCAGATTATATTAATTTCTTGTAGTGAAATATTTATGAAAAAAAATGTTCATTTTATCTTAAATCAATAACTGTAATTCAATCTCGATCAAACAAAAGTTGATCATTTAAGTTTTCAGTTATTACATAGAGAAAAGCTACATGTAGGCTTCGATTGCAATACGTTCTTCTGACTAATCCTCTTCTTCACTTTCTGGCCTGTCTTGGTCTCATTTAATAGTGTTAATGAGTCAAAATACCCATTGGAGACGAGTAAACAGACATCTTACATCAGTGGATTAACAAGGCAAATATTACGCACAATATCAGTTAATTGCATCATAGATAGATGGAATATCATTTAATTCAAGTTTGAAACAACATAATACAAGTGTTCTCATCAAAAGATTTACTTTGGAACACCACGATAAAAAGAAAAAGACAACAGAATAACGTGTACTTCACCTTCTCAACGTTGATTGAATCGAAATCCGGGTCATTTCACATTTGTGACCCAAATAAAGAAAAAAGCGGTGCCCATCAGTTGTCAAGGTTGATTACCCTTGCGCAAAAGGGTAAGAACAAAAGGTCTGCTGAGTTCCTATCCCAATTGGAAAGACCTGAATTTCAGGTACCATGTTCTGAGATAAAGTTACGGTCATTCAAAGTTGATTCATCTCATATCATTCTAGCAGCCACTAGGCATCACCTTCTTCCTGCATCGCTTGGCTAAAATTCTGTTTCTGCGTTGTGGGACAGCTTGTGAATCAATGAATTGCACTAATATGACTGTTTTCAAAAGTTGATGGGGGATTACATATATGTATATATATATATATATATATCTGTCTATGTAGAGACGTTTCTTTTCTTGGATGCTTTCTTGCCCCATTTCACTTTTGAGCTCAGTAAGTAATTCTGCAGCTGTATGAAATAATGATCGTTTTCATGTAAAAGTTACTTTCAAAGTTAATATCATCAATTCAAGCATAAATAAATAGAAAAGAAAGAGGGTGATTCCTTTAATTTTCCAACGTCGAACATGGACTTGTTACATTTCACCGTTAAAAAAGTGAAGCAGATACTTTTTCATGCATTCCTGCATTTGAAGCTACGAATGGTTTGTGATGCAATGAACATTTTAAGTTTATACCGAAAGAAACTACACTCTCAAGCAATCAAGCTACCAGGCTAGAGGTGTGTGTACTATCACATATAAGCACACATCATTAAGGGCAGATGTGTAGGTGGGGTGGGTCTTGAGCCCTCTTACATGCTAACCACCAACCTGCAGGCTATATGCCAGTAGACAAGCACATGGTTTTGTATCAGCATCACAATCATTAAAATATATATTTTAAAAAATCCAAGGATTTTCTACGTCCAATTTCGTAGCATTTGCTAATTGTTGTTAGTGTAATATATAGTGCGCAATTACAAGCAAACTTTTGGTGGCTTCCAAAAAGATCACCCACTTGCCTTCTTCATCCTCCACCAAGGGTGCATGGTACATGAGATTATAAGGCGTTCTAATATAAAAAAATATAATTAATTGTTAATATACAAATCCTAGAATTTGATGTATGTTGATCCTACGAGCAAAAGCATGGATTAGTACTTATCATTGAAGCCTAGATAATTTTTTTATAATCAAAATAAAATCCAGAAGTTAATCGTGCTCCTTTTGTTTCTATGGCCAATATTGTCTTAACAAGTAAATCACAATATTCTCTAAGAATCGATTATATTTGATTCTCTCAATCATTTAGTGAAAAAGAAAAGGCCTCGATGTTATTATATATGTATAAAGGAATTTCATTTGTGGTTAATAAAAAGTTGGTGATTATGGTTTTTTTTTTTTTATTGCCCATTTTAAAATAGTCAGGCAATGATCGGACAAGCCTAAACTTATCTCGATTGAATGGTCTATGTTTTGAATTTAAATGGACGATTATATATGATAAAGTCTCATTTTAATTAGGTTTCTGACCCAACTTGTTGCCTCACGATAAAAAGTAAAAGCAATGTCTGCTGCCACATTATTTGATCAGAGCATTTACCATGGCAAGTGAAACCACACGTCGTTAGTAAAAATAAGTTCCCAAGTGTTACCTGCATGGCAGACACAGATTTTACTTTCGTCAGTCTTCGCGTTAGCTACAATTACAGCAATAAATTAACAAAACCTACAAAGATATATACTTACGTTAAGAACGTCAATTAGTAAACTCTTATTAATATTAACGTAAATGAACTGTAGCCAAACTTACAATTTGAATTAGATGGGTCAACTTCATTTCTCTTATAGATCTTGACAGAATTTCCAGTTGAAATTCACAATACATACATCAAACAAGGACTAATCACCATGTTGAATGTGTAAGTTTCATAATTTTGTATTATATATATGTTATCATGAAGATATTCCCATCCAAAAGCTGTTTATGAGACCATTTGGAGATTTCAAAAGGTATGGCCGGCCCCTACTTTTAAGTTTAACTAACTTACTCCGGAAAAGAAATTAAAATAATAATAATAATAAACACTCACCTCTTCTTGCATTATAGAATATACCCCAAATATATATATATATATATATCGGGATCTATTATTATTATTATGATCAGAATGGTGCATACAATTTGATTTACCTTCAAGCAAGCGGGTCGTTTGCTAGTAATAAAAGCTGCGCTTTGGATTCTTCCGAGTAGATATTAGTAATCATTTATACATATGCAAAACGGTAAACTTCGTTTCAAGCTATTATTAATTATATTCTTGACTTTAAACGACATAGATATGGTAAAAAAAAAAAAAAGAAGGTGTAACTGTAAGTACCTAATCCCCGTATGTACATCTTCGACTTATCCGGAAGCGAGCTAGGGAGGCCTTGATATTGAAAGGAGACAGGAGCAACTTGTTGCAAGTGATTCGTAGAAGAACTCCCTTAAGGAACCAACAAATCATTCAATGCAACCCATCAAACGGGTACTGGCCTACATGACGAACGGTCCAGATTGAATAATAAAATAAGTGGGCCATGTCAATTTTATGGCCATTTTATTTAATGAATTAAATTACTACCTCTGTTCATATTCATATATATTTTGTTGATATATATATTTAAGAAAAAGAAAAAGTGGAATGATCCACCTGTTTGTCAGAGGCATTGTACACTGGTTTGGACGATGACCAGCATCTGGGTCCCGCCACCTGACCAACACCTGGAACTGATAAGGTCTGGGTCCCACGGTCCTATTAACCCCTACCCTCTCTGAAAAAAAATCTTAATCATTGATGCAGTAAAACCCTTGAGATTCATGGCATAGATTTTTAGAATCAGAATGAATAAAAAAAGCAAAGCAGTTTATCTCAGATACTTTCTTTAACTCTTAAAAGACAACCAATTGCAGTAAACACTGTTTCATCACTTCCCTTTCCACTACACAAACTTTGTAGTCTCTTTTACCAGTACTATACTACGGACCCCATAAGAAAGGGGGAAGAGAGAGACCAGAATTGAATTGCCAGTTAGGTAAGAGGTTTGCCACTATAGCCATTAATATTTATTTATTTATACATATAAAGAGAGGGTCACTTTCAACAATAAGATTAAAGCAATAATTAATATTACAAGCAGCGGCTCTGTCAATAAAAGAATTGCACAAAACATGATGACGGGATATTGTGTACTAGTAATCAAAAGCTTCAAAAGAGACATACAAGGAAAAGAAGTAGAATCCCAAAGTGAGATAAGGCTTTTTCATGATTGAAACCAGCCAAAATATTGGTGTTAAAATAAATAATGTTTCCTTCTTCTTCTTCTTCTTCTTCTTCTTCTTTCAAACCCTAAAACTCTCCATATATAATTAATCACTCGAAAAAAAAAAGGGAATAAATTGAAAAGGTTAAAACAAAAGAAAGAAAAAGGCAGAAAACTCCAGTTCATCAAGAAGAATCAATCCTCATGTGTGTTACACATGCATATCAAACTACACAGTTGGAGAAAAAGAAAACCACGATGATGATCACCATGATGATGCTCTATGAATGATGACTTGCCACATCACGCCGATCATCGCCACCACTACCCCCCTCACCAGCACCGTGATGCGAGTGGGACCCACTCGCTTGTGACTCCGATACACCGGGAGGGCGATAAGGGTTAATTCCGGCGAGAATATTCAAATGCCCTTCATTCATTCCACTGTTACCACCAACACCGCTAATACTACTAGACCCTAGTTGTTGGCTTGGCAATAAAGCAACAGGAGCAGGAAAATTCATAAAATGCAATCCGCTAGACATGGAGCCCCTATACAAAGCAGCTGCGTTATTATTAACTGACGGAAATGTCCATATAGGGTCTCCGCTCATTACTTGATTATTTGAGTTTGCTAGCATCCAAAAATTAGCCGGAATCTGCCCGTGACTCGCTGGTATCGTGCCACTACTTGACTGCATCAAGTAACTCCCCATCTGCTGCTGTTGTGCTTGTGACAATAAATCTTGCTCTGCCCTTCTCTTCCTGCTCATACTCTCTTCTGTTTCTGTAGATAACTCAAGCGAAGAACTGTCCCTCATCTCTTGCTTTGCTTGCAGCACAGCATTCAGATTAGTTGAGCCGAAATTTAGAAATGTTGGCGTCGATGTCGTGTCTAGCCCAATCCCTGGGAACAAGCTCCTACGTTGTTGGATCGAAAAATTCGGATTAAAACTAGCCGATCTTAGCTGAGAAGGCACCGACATGCTTGAGCCTGAGCTGCGAAGAGAAATGTTAAGTGAGGTGAAATTTGCTGGGATTGTGCCTGTTCCTGTGGCTGCGATAACTGCCGGTTCTGCTTGTTGAAGTAGCCACTCAATGGTTTCGCCGTCGGACTTGTGGCCAAGTTCTCGTGTCAGCTGAAAAACCCTAGCAGCGCAGAGAGCTGGCATGCGAATTCTGCGACCACGACCTTCAACCTTTGTGTGTCGGTCCTTAGTTGACGTCCGTTTTGGGAGAGGTTTCTTTGACGGTTCGGGTGCCCCAACCTGGAGTCCTGAAGTTGAGCGGTTTGTGTTGTTACTGTTGTTATTGCTGTTGACGCTGTTGTTAGGTTCGATAGAAAGAGAAGGGTAAGGAGAGGAAGAAGAACAAGGGTCTTCGTCTTTCTTCTCAAGCAATTGAAATGGGAAATTTGGACGGTGGTGGTGGTGGTGGTGATGGTGGAGCTGGTGATCATCACTTCCTTCCATGATGGCATGGAAATGTGTGGTTTCTCTCTAATGGCTCTTATTCTTTGTTCAGGTTTGTGACTTGTGATTGAGCAGAGGAGAAGGATGCTTTAGTTTAATCTCTTTTGTGGGTCTCCTTTTGTATAAGCTAGCAAGTAGTAGATGATGCCTCTCTCCCTCAGAAAGCCCTTTTAATTCCTTTTATTTCCGCTGGAATTCACCTTCAGAATTGATGTTAAGACTTAAGAGAGAGGATAAGGAGAAAGAGGGCAGCAAGCCTCAAACAGCAAAGATAGTGAGTGGGAATTACTTACATGGGCAGCCTTTGCAAAGCGATTTTTTAATAATCTTAACAAAGAAATTGTTTTCTTGATGAGGTAGCTAGCCTAGGACTAGGATTAAGATTTAGGATTTTTATGAAAAATTTCTATTTTGCAAAGGGAAAGAAATATGTGAATCTAGAGCTCCTTTTTATTGTTGTTGGACAGCCCCTTTGGTTCAGACTCCACGTGAGGTGCTCTTTTTATCATTCAATCCATAAAGACAATGGTGGCCGAAGTGGGACCCAATCCCAAGTCAAAAAATTGAGAGACTTAGAAAGGAAAGGTTGTCAGGGTGGGTTCCACCTCATTCAAGTAATCATTTCATTTTGCCTTTGGACTTTGCCTTTGTTGGGAGCCAGAGACTTTGGGATTCCTCTAGTAAGTAACCAGAATAATTAGTATTAACATTACTGATCTGATATGGTTTGGCCCTGCTGCCCAGGTTTTAGGGTTAGGGTTTCCCTTAAAATGCTTAATCCTTTTGATTCACTGGCCCCCTCCAAGCAAGGACTAGAAAATGACTTAACTTGATACTGTTGGGTGGGATGGAATTAGTTTGGGCACATATTAATAGAGCTTCGTTTGGATTAGATTACTTAAGGACTTTAACAACTAATGATATCGACTAGAGCACCCATAAAAGGTGTGGAAAAGTTGGTATTGGATTAAAAAAATAGTCATGGAAATGATCACTGTCATTCTGAAACACTGTCTTAAGGAGAGTCTCTTGACTATATCTTCAGCTTTCACACTCACCTGTCACGGTTCTGTCTATGTGTCCACATTTCCACTTTTCAATAAGAATAGCAAAAGGGCCTTCGTTATTAATTCTTTGATGTACCCAACACCACAATGCCATCCGGTAGATTAGATATTTTGAAGAATATCTTGAACAAGTTAACATCTTTTTCAACACAATAACAATACCTCTCTGCTACCTATATGCCATGTTTTTTTCTTAATTTCTCAGAAATCAAATGCCATTAATCACCAGCTTAATTTTATCATTTCCTTTTTTATGAATCAACAGAACCAAGAAGTCAAAAGAAAGTAACAGATAATCTATATCCAAACGTATTGTTGCTTATTGGTGCTGAACAAGAATATGAAACATATCATTCATGATTATGTTTTATTGCTCCTCTTTTCTTCTGTTCTAAGTTGAAAACTATTGATGAATAGGAAACTTTTCTACTCATCCATAATGGTCTGTATTCATTTCGGAAATAAGATTATTATTATTATTACCTAGCTAGATTTAGTAGTCACGCAGCTACGAGTCGTGCAGTCGAATACTTCGCTGGTGTGTTTCGGATCAAACTTTCATGTTTTGTGAAACCCTTTTGGTTTTCAATTTGATTCTGAAGTCTGCTTACAAGTTCTTATCTCTCTTACATTTGTTTTTAGAGTAAATTCTGGATTGAATTGAGATTTGTTATGTTTCTTAGTCTTAATCCAAAGGTTTCTTGACCTGGCCTTTTTTTTTTTTTTTTGGAGTTAACGTTTACACATTTCCATATTTTAACCAAGATTAATAGTTATAATCATAGTTCAACCATATACTCATGGGAACTCGCTTCCTAATTATGATTTATGATATTCTCTCGGTCTCTGAAGCTTAAACATTTTTGTAGGCTAGACGGGAAGAATATTTTACTTTCTTTTTGGGGGTAAGGTAATATGAATCTGTTTTTGGTATGTAAATTCTACAATATTTGTTAGGCAACGGTTATCTAACCCATTCAATGATAACAACTTTCACATAAATCTTTGATGGACTATGATAGTAAATATTGAATAAAGGCAACTTGCAACTTGACATTGTACAAAGACAGGTTGGCCTTTATACAACGTCTCTATATATACAAATAATAAGGCATATGCTTTATATTGGTTTTGGTAGTGGGTCACTTTGGTGAGTTAAGATCCTCTCTTTAATTTTGTATTGTGTGTATCTTGTAAAATGATGTTATTTTAACTATTAAACATGAGTTTAGAGACCTGATGGCTTTTATGACAGTGGCGTAATACATTCATTTTTTATCCCGAATCTTTGCCTTCTGAGGATCCTTTCTGGATTATTTTAAGGCGTGTCAAGGAATTCCAGAATGTGCTTCTCGATGAACAGACTCTTCAAGGTCGTCCAATAAGGGAGGAGAGATTGATTACTTGGCTACCCCCACCTTTAGGATGGGTAAAAGTCAATTCTGATAGTACATTTCGATCTTCACTTAATCGGGCTACAGCAGGTGGAGTGGTTAGAGATTGTGTGGGTAACTGGATCCACGAGTTTGCCTACAACATTGAGATATGTTCTGTCATTTCTATTGAGCTTTGGGGTATTTTTCAAGGCCTCCAACTTGTTTGAAATGTTGGTCATTGTAACGTGGTGATGGAGTCTGACTCGAAATTAACAGTTAATGCCCTCACAGGGAACGATTCTGGGGATAGCATGGATCAGCAGCTTTTGTCTGCCATTCGTTTATTCTTGGACAGAACTTGGGTTATTCGCTTCATTCACATCTATAGGGAGGGTAACCGTTGTGCTGATTGGTTGGCCAATCACGCTTTTCAGTTGGATCCTGGGATTCATTTTTTCTCGACGCCTCCTTTGAGTTGTTCTTCCATTTGCATAGAGGATATTTGCGGGGTCTCCTTTTCGCGAATGTGTCTTATTTAGCTATTCTCTAGGGCTTTGCCCTCATTTTTCATCAAAAAAAAAACATGAGTTTAGAGACTGTTCAATTATGTCTCCAAAACGACATTCTTTCAGGAATTAAACAAAGTTAAATATCATAAAATTGGATAGAAAATTTCACTCCACTTTGGTTCCTTCATTGCCCAATTCACACGTGTAGTGTGTTGAAACTTCCGATTTAAACATCTTTCTTGTGTGATTTTTTTTCTTGAAGGATTTAAAAAAATTTGTGAAGCGTGCATGTCCCAGAATTGTGTGATTTTTTTTCTTGAAGGATTTAAAAAATTTTGTGAAGCGTGCATGTCCCAGAATTATTATTTTAGTTGCCATCACAATAATTCTCATAAGATATGAATTTATATTAGTTTCTACCTGTGTTGCTTCTATGTCAGCGTAGATCCTTAAGCAAAGAATATTATGAGTGCGTGCCCAAAGTACTTATACCTTCTATGTATTAACCATGATCTATTATTAAGTATGGAGTATAGAAAGTTGAAAAGCTAATTACCACTTAAAAATAATTATGAGCACTCACTATTAATTTTTGTTTTGTAGTCGTTCATTGATTATAATTAATATATGTTGATTATAATTAATATATGATATAATTAGTAATTTATTCACAAAAGATTTTATTTAACTTTATATGTTTTATTAATTATATTTTATGTTTAATACTAAAATAAAAATTTTGTTAATTATTGTTTAATCAAAATTATAATAATGATATTCAATTTATATTTAGGTATTATTATTAAATTATTTACACTTATAGTTTCGTCAAAATGAGATATTAATGGAATACTTAAATTACACATGTTTTGTTTCTTTTATTAAAAATAATTTATCTTATAAATTAAAATGTGAAAATGTTTAAACAAAACTATGGATATTTATCAAAGAATAAGTTTACTGGGCTTACCTAATTATGAAGATTTCGAATAGAACATACTTGTAACTTGTGTATCTATGGATGTCCTCAATATAATAGTTGCAAAATTAATGCTTAAATTTAAGGCTATCAAAATATCTCTTTAAAATTACTATATTTTGATAATACTTATAATATATTCTGTTGAAGATACATAATCGATAGTAGTAACTCAACATAATAAGAACTATATAGAAATAATTAAGTAAATAAATAAAAAATTGTTACTATAAAATAATTAAGGAGAATATTATATTGTTCTTAATTAGTAATAATTTAAGGATTTATCTAGATAAAGAGAATTGAGATTTAAAAGTTTATTTTCAAATATCAATTATTAATTAATAAGAACAAAATGTTGAAAATTTTAATTTCCTTTTCTTGAATTATTAGGTATTATTGTGGGTCAATCCGTATTCTTGGATTTAAATAGAGTAGACACTAGTTTTATACTATATGTCTAATTAAAATCTTAGATGATATAATGATTAGACTCTATATTATAACCATACATGGACATATTAAGTCAAATCATTTTATCATTCATAATATTTGAATGGTCATGATAGACGTTAAATTTGATATATGATTATAAATTATTTAAATTAAAGATAAACTAAAAGAAAATTTAATTTATCATATTCTAATCATAATTTATAATTGAAACTAATTATATGAACTAACTAAAAGAGAAAATTAATTTATACTTAATCTTAATTTTAAAAAAATCAAGAATATAATATGATATATTTAATTTTATTAAAGTTAAATTATAAGTATAATTTAGAGCTCAAGTTTAATTCTAATTACATTTAAAAGAAATTATAGTCTTTCTCTGTATAAGGGAACGATTAAAAGAGCCAGTACGTACTCTTGTCAATTCTTACCAAAAGTTGAGTTCTCTTTTCTTTATTATGTATAAGTTGGATATTTTAACAATTTATAATTAACAGTTTCATTGGGCTAGAAAAATTTTGTGGGATACCAAATCATATTTATATTTAGCAGCTCATTATTTCTTAATTCGTATTTTAAGTTATTCTGTTAAACGTATTCAATGAGAAACTAGAAAAAATATTTTTACTCGTGATTTAACCCTTATTTCTTATCCAGTGCTAAATTTATTTTTATACTAATTTTTTAAAAAATATTATCATTAAAAAAGAAATTGAATTAAAAGTTTTGAGAAATCGATTTATAATTTGATAACTCTCTCCATCTCGTCGTATTACTAAAATGGGGAATACTGGGAAATTGGAAGTTATATGTTTTTGCATATAGGACATATTAGAAACGTAAACTGTCACTCAGAAGTCAGAAAATAATGCAACACTTTAAACACTTAGATTGAGCTGAATTTTGTGGTCAAACCTTAGGCTATAATTGACGAACTCCTTGGACTGTAGGTTCAGTCATTTTTAACATTTAAACAATGATGATTATAAGGATTAGATCTAATTCTCACTTTTATCTTGTCATTTTTTATTTGTATTTGTTATTGAATACTGAAATGAATTAGAAATTGCACGTGTGATAATTATATACAAAAGCATATTGGGCATAGAATCTTGTAAAGCATATAAATCATGATACACGTAGCATTCAACAAGATGTTCTCTGGCCTTCAGTCATTCCTAGAAAGATAACATACATTAATATAAAATCTTATGGCCCATGTAAAATATATATCTGCTGTTACATACAATTGTGGGGCAATTTCCCAAAGACTAAAACCCCCAAGACAACTATATATGGACATGCATATGCCACTGCCTCTTGTCCTGAAACCTTATTTCTTGTTGATTTTGATCTTACACAACTGCCTTTTCATAGGCTAGCTAATTAGCTAGAATTCACTGAGTGAATTAATAGGAGGTGGGCAACAGAAGGCTACCATGTCGATATACAGATATGGCCATTTTCTGATGAGTTGGATGTTGTGACGACAAACTAATAGTTTCTGTTTTGTTGTCCTTGCATGACAGCATTGTGGACCTGGAATTTGCCATGAAATGTGGATGAGATATTGGCAAGTGCTGCCTTTTCTTGAGACCACATGCCTTTGCCACTTCTGCACCCATCTGAATATGACAGTTTACCCGTCTGATTTAGATAATTATAAAGCTTTGTTAATTTCTCTGTTGAGATTGGGATACGGTCTTTTTATCAATTGCCAGCTTCTTTTCATCTATATGCCCACCACATGTCTATCCGAGACAAGGACCACCAAGAGATTGGCTCAGCTGATGTTAACTATATTTTACAAATCAGATCATAATATCATCTTTCATTTCACAGATTCGGTGCAAAATATACTACTTATTCTCAAAATTAACCATTTCAAGCCCTAAGGTTTAATATTATACGGATTTCATTTCCAAAGTATAATAAAAGTTCTCAACGAAAGAGGATCCACATTTAATTGTCTTTAAAACATTATTCCCGTTCTGATGGTTGAGACAAGCTTTGAAGGAAATTATTGTCTGCTCTGCAATAATCGCAGCCATATCCAACCTTAGTTATTAAAATTCTCTTTAGAACCTTTTAACTTTTTGAAACATTTGCGTTATTAGTTTGTTATACATGAAACGTAAAGTTGTCGTAGAAGAAGCCATGATTTTTTAGCCATGGGGTCGTATATCTTAACAGTACTCAACGTGCATGGCTAGTTGTTAGGTGGCAGATTTTGTGTAAGAACATAGGCTTTGCCACAGCAAAGGAGGTCATTTCAGATCATAGGATGGTTGGTAGTAGCAACTGTTTTCAGGATCGTGTACAACAAGACATGTACAATGAATGCTGTCTAGATCTCGATTAATTTGGGTTGCGCTTATAAATTTTTTAAAATCAATAAAATCCCGAAATTAATTTGTCTAAACTCTCCAGATTATAATAAATAGATTAGCTGTTTTGCTGGTCTATCCGTTAAAGGTAGCAAAATTTATGTGAGAACATATAAAATTGGGTCTTCGTAAGTGCTGTGCACATGTGATAATTGCTAATTAATTAGTACTACTGAGCATCTTTCTTCTAAGTAATCACTGATGCGGTGCATTTAATCCCCAGGTAGTAAAATATGGACAAGTAACCTTAAACATTGGAAAGTATAGTAAAAGCAGTGGTATAGTTTTGATAAAGTCGACATAGGACATTATGACAATTAAGAAGACTAGCCAACGAGAATTTTATTGTGAAAACCCATTTTGGAAAAGAAAAGTAAAACAGAAAAAGGTGGAATGGGCAGTGGGGGGGAGAAATTGAAATTAAGAAGAAGTTGAGTCACATCAAGCCCCGGACTCCTATGCTTCACACAAGTTAAGACATTATTCTCCAAAAGAAGCAATTCCCCCACTTGTTCTCAATTCTTTGTTTACTAACATCACTACCTTTTTAGATATTATATATACCTAAAGCATGCAACAAATATGCTTATGTCTCTCAAATCTATGATCACCCCCTGCTCATCAGCCATCACGTGCACAGCACGCTGCCTCATCCTCCTCTTTTTCCTTTTTCTTCCTTACAATGGATGAAGTAACAAGCAGAGCTTTAAATTACGAAATTAAATTATAATAGTATAGTTACAATTAGAATCTTTGCCACAATTATACCCCTAATTACAATCACATTCTGTCGTGGCAAGTAAGTCAAGGGGGATCGTGAGCTCATTTTAGTCGAAAACAACTGAGTTTGAGTAGATAGATATATGTGGGAATGGTCATTCTCAAATGTCTTCAATTTTAACCTGTTGTGCAAATTGGGACAAACTACATTTAGCGTTTGAGTATCTTATCCAAGCGATCTTATAGGGGACCAATCGCGGCTCAAGCATGATATGGACTATCAACAAAAAAAAAAAAAAGAAAAAAAAAAGGCGATAATCTAGGACTTAAAGAGGTTCGATACATGCGGTCGGATTGGACCACCTTGATTCCCATGTTTGTAAAAGCACCAGAACAACGTACAGCTCCAAACCTCCTTTATCTTGATTAAATACACTCCAGCTTTACGAGTACCTACTCGAATGGTTAATTTACCTCAGAACTCCAAACAACATGGCTATATTATGTAGACAAGTTAAGTCCAAATTTATTCATACCAGAACTCAATTATCAGCTTTGCCACGCGGAAATTAAAGCAAATATTTTTACTTTTGCAGGAACAGGATTCACCTTTCTTCTTACGTGTTCTTCGTTTAATGATTATATTATCTCCCACAGTTTCTCAAGGAATGCATTCATATTCTTGGTCTCACCAAGAGCTATGCTATTTCCACAGTCTTAAGTAATAAAAGTTTTACATTTTAAAATTTTATAATATTAATTAAAAGTATAAATTACTTAAATGTTAAATCTAATTTCGTTGACATGGTGGGTTGCATAGGTTCAACCTATTTACATCAATGTTCACATGAAATTTTTTAAATTAATAAATTATTACATTTTCAATTAAAAATAAACCACCAATTAGTTAATGTAGAGAATAATTCTCAAATATTAGAATTAAAATTTCATCTAGAGAACAACTCTCAAATATTAAAAATGGTTTCACTTCACAGTTTCATTGTTCTCAGGATAGACGTCTGTGATTGAGTTGGGCTCTCAAGTGAATAGGCCCTTACACACGCTTGTCTTCTTTCAAAAGGAAGCAACCAATTATCAACGGTAACTTCATTTTTATAGATAAAAGAACGTTGGGCTTCAAAATGTAAACAAACACCAAGTTACGGCCATAACTGCACCACATAGCTTTGATAATATCAGAACTATCAGGTTTTTCAAAAGGTCAGCCAACCTTCCTTGGCAAAAACAAGAAAACACGATCACTTTTTTATCTCGATTCAAAACTCCCCAAGTCCGCAACCGGTGGCTAAAACGCCAATACCTTGATTTTCAATATTAAAATATATTGTGTAGACTAACGTCAAGAAATATTGAGGACGAGCTACGACTTCATAACCAACCAAATGCTAAGAAAAACCAACACTTAGCAAAGCAGGTAACAACTGATAAGAATCTAAACCTGACATGACACATTTAAATAATATATTACATAGATATGTAAGGAAATAATCTAATTTTCTTCCAACACAACCCTTTTTCTCTAAAAAGCCTGCATGTCACACAAAAAACAGGAAGAAAGAAGTTGAAGATTAACAAAGAAAAAAAGGCCTTGACTGAAACGGAAACAAGTCAGAATACCGACAACCAACTACAATTCAGTCAGCCGCCTACAAAGTTGATATAACTATTATAAGTTACTTTTGGCTATCGTCCAAATCACCTGCTACTTCAGCAACCCTTGGAGACCACTTTACACAAGAAACTACCCGCCAAGTACAAGGTGATTTTTATAAATTCTATTAAAGAAGAATTCAATCCTCTGCCTCTTCATCATCTTCGTCATCATCTTCACCATCATCATCTTGCTCATCATCATCCTCTTCAGACTCATCCCCATCTTTATCCTGCTATGACACCAAAATAAACATTAGAAATGAAGTCAATATCCATTTTAACTGCCTTAAAATAGATTCAAAACGTTAAAATTAGCCAAGTCTGCTTGAAATCATCCCCACACATCCATGCACATCATCAGTCACTACAAACTAGCATGCATCACTCACAAATCATCACTCATGTTGACACTACAGGTTTTCCAATTAGATTCACTGAATGTATTCCGCACCAAGTCAGTAAGTTGTTAGAACCAGTTTAATACTTTGACAAACAAGAGAAAGAACCAGTAAAGACTTTTCCAACCTCTAAGTTGGAGCAAATCTTTACATTCAAAAGAGAAAGATCCTTATATACCGTATGCTAAACATGATGAACCTTTAATGGAACTTGCATACATTGCTGCGTAAATATCAGACAGGACAAAAAAGAGCAAAGTTTTCTTTTCTTGAAGTAAAAACAAAAAATTAACAAAAAGAAGAAACTGTTGGCATGTGAAACTTAATAGTATTAAAGTAAGTCATTACCCCATCATCTCCATCCCCATCGAAATCTTCTTCATCAGGATCCTGCATTGAAGAAGTTAAACACAGTCAATAGCTTTGAAGCCAACTCTTAACTACAAAATAAAAAGGAAGGCAGTCACATGAGAAACGGTTACATTGTTGAAATAAGACAGCGGGTTGGGCCACAAGTCCTCCTTGATTATGTCTGCAACCTAAAATTTTCACAGAAAAATCAGCAGCTTTCAAAAAAAAAAAAAAGAAACAAATCATTTACAGTGTCTCCCACTGTGAATAAAGATTTAGCATAATAGCTACATGTATATGCAACTCACCTCATCCTGCATGTCGTCAATCAAGTCTTTCTGTTGAGTATTGCTAAACCAGCTAAAAAAGCTGCATTGAGGAGGTAGATTCAGAGGAAGTTCAAAACAAATGCATCAAATGCATGGAAAAGGGAGCCCGTAGTGCATGAAGTCCACATTTAGGAATTGAGATCTACGTGAGATTCACAAAACTTTCAAGCCGCTTTTGGAGAAATTTAGTTCTATGATTTGGAACATATATCTTCATGTCACAATAGAATAAATCTTTTCTTAATGCTCAAAGGTTACCCTCTGTAACTGAAGCTACGAGAAATTCAATATGCCACGGAGTTGAAAAAAATCATGTTCTATAAAAAATGAAATAAAAACATAAAAATAATCATAAACATGGATAATTAGGCAAAAATATTAAGACCTTCAGATAGAGTATGCCATGCCAGACCTTAAGATGATTTTTGCATTGGTGAAAATGAATGCACTAAAATTTTCATATGGAGGTAAATAATGTATTTGATACGTAGAACATCTAAGTTATAGCCTTGCACTTCGCCAGAAATAGAAAAGCAATCATTGTTTCATTGAGAAACAAATCCAAGAAGAGATGTCCTCCAAATATGAATATTTTTTCAAAATGGAAATTGATTGGTGTCACTTCAATTTCCAAAATTGAACCCTTTGAAATAGAAGTTAAGTCTTTTTTTCGTAACAGAGAGAGAGAGGGACAGAGAGGGAGGCTCAGTTCAACAAGTAGAGAAAAGCCAACCTTTCTTCTGCTAGAGGCCTCTTGTTCCCTTTCTTCTCATGACTAATTCCGTTTGGCAAGCCCTTCGTATGTTTATGAACAATATTCAGGATTAAAAAAATAAAAAGAATCAAATTTTCTTTTCACACAATATATAATTTACCATTCCCTCTTTCCACTTAATATCTGTTGCTGTAATTTCTGTTGACCCTTCATCAAGGAAGGTGAAAGATTTTGTAAGCTTTGTATCCTCAAAATATGGGTTTGGTTCAAAGTTCTGAAGCAAAATGTAGAAGTTAGGTCACAAGTACACCAAAAACCAAGATTTCAGAATAAAAGAGCAAACAGGATACTTACAAATGTTATAGAATAACCCAATTTCATATCTTTAAAATCCTCCACTTCCAAAGATTTTAAGTGTTTAAATATCTATCAAGAAGCAAGGTAAAACCAAAAGAACAAAGTCACTACAGCGCGAAACATTAATTAAAGTAAAACTTTTTCATCTTTACTCTACCACAAAGTAAAGGATTAAAAAAATAATAAATAAACAATAGAAGATGAATAAACTTTTAATGTAAATTTGATAGATATGCAAAGGGTAAAGAAATTTTATATGCAAACGCAAACAGTGTAAATTTGAATATGTGGGAATATAAACTTAACCTTTTGATCATCCTCTGTCAAAAGTGTGCCAAGTACGGGATGGCTTAGGAACTGCATAAAATACCAGGATAAAAGCACAAAGAAGTCATTTTCTAATAAGAAAAGATAGTAAACAAAACATGTAGCATAAAGATAACAGATGAGAACAGATCACTAACAGCAGTTAACCAGAAATCTGGAATTGATTTGATGATCTCATTCCGTTTATCATACACTGGCTTGCGTATCTCATTGTATTTCTGCTCTACTTCCAAGACCTTATCGCTTGCCTCTTCATTGATCTAGAAACATACAAATCTAGTGATCATAAATAAAATGCACCCTTTACAAGAGAAACAGACAAAATTAATATGTTGAGGGGGTAATCAAACTTTTTGTCTTATTTACACGTTCCAAGATCCCCTCTTCTTACTTTAATTACGACCAATTCTACCCAATCAATATGTACGGGTAGAATCCAATCGGTCCTCCTTAAAGTGTTAGATCTTTTGTTTCAGTTAGTTAAGAGCGACCATGAAAAGAATGTTCAAAGTCACAATCAATTCCTTTTAATACATATTATAGAATTCCTATTCTTAGAATAGGGTAGTAAAGTCTTTCAAATAAACTATATTTAGAACTTCATATCAGACTTAATTTCATTCTTTTATCAAAGAGGATTGCAACAGAGATCTCTAATAATTAGGACGATTGACAAAGACCATTATCTTGTCCAATCTCCAACAAAGTACATAGAAAGGATTTCACATGTCTCATTTTAAAAGTATAAAGACTGAATTGAAAAATAAATTAAAGGACGAAGATATGGTTGATTATAGAGCATCAGTAACATGACATGGTACAAGAAACATATGTTCCACAAACTAAAATATCTGATAATAGAACCAGTAGCAAAAGCATAAACCATAAAATTACGTGGACAAAAAAAACTTGGAATAAAACAAAACTACAAGGAAGTCACAACTAACAAAAGAAGCAAAAAATAACATATGTAAGGAAATACTTTATCCAAGCATTAGCAAATTGCAGGGGAATTTAAGAAAAATCACTCGCACAAAAATACAGCAATTATTGTAAATCTTCCCTAACACCAATGTAGCTCAACCCGAAACAAGAGTTAACCCAAAAGTGAAAAAACTTTCTACGATATACGGCAACCCCAATTGAAGTCTAAACAAGAACATGTAGATAAAACCTAAAAGAAAAAACCACCTTTTCGAGATCGTCTTGGATCTCCTGAAGCTTCTCAATGGAAAGAACAAGCTGTTCATCGATTTGATTGCTCTCCTCGTCGCCTTTCTCTAATACTTTCATCTTCTTCCCTTTGTCTGCAACCATTTTGGTCTTCTTCAGGCTCTGAGAGTGATTGGCTAAAACCCCTGTGCGGTGAGAGAGAGGAGAGAGGGGATGTGTGTTAAGTGAGTACAAATGGGTTAGGGTTTTGGGAGTTTGTGTATTCTACGACGAGGTGCAGCGAAAGTTTAATGGTTGGCCAGTGAGAGAGTGACAGCAGACGGGAGTGGGGGCACTTTTGTCATTTATGAGTCCTGTTTAAAGACATGGATTGTTAGGGCATCTCCAACCATTGCACCAAATATTTACACCAAATTTGGTGTAAAATAGAATATTCTTAGCATCTTTTTACACCAAATTTGGTGTTGCTCCAACCATTTACACCAAATTTTTACACCAAATTTTTACACCAAGATTTTTACAAAGAATATATCACAATAATTGTGGTTATATTAATTTATATTTATATAACCACAATAATTTTGTTATTAACTAAATTAATTTATATTTATATAACCACAATAATTTATTTATTAAATTAAATAATTTATATTTATCAAATAAATTAATTTGGAGAAAATGAGGATGACCTTCCAAATTATTAATTATCTATGTTACATTAATATTTCAAGTGTTTTAGTTTTATTTTAAGTTTATTGTTGTTATTTTAGTTTGCTTATAATATAAGATTCGATTTAGTTGTAATTTATTTAAGTCTAGATGTAATTTCAAATATTTATGTTGAGTTTTAATTTTTAAAATCAATTGTGTGGTTTAAATTTATGTACTTTTTATTTCAAATTTACTTTTTATTTTTACATATTTTATTAATGAATTTATAACACTTATAAATAAGAATTATAAATAAATATTAAAATAAATTTATTATTATATTCAATATTAGTCTCGTTTTAAACGTCTCAATGAGATCTTTGTAATGATATATTTTGTGTAAAGTAATAAATAAGTTAAATTTAATTATTTAGTTAATTATGTAAATAAATCAATTTGTGAAAGGGATATAAAAGGAAAAGCATAAAAGTACATGGGTTAAGTTGTATTTTACCAAATTTGGTGCAATGAATAGTATCACACCAAATTTGGTGTGATACTATTCATTGCACCAAATTTGGTGGTACATTTGGTGTCTTGGTTGGAGAAGAATTTTTGCACCAAAACACCAAATTTGGTGTTTTGGTGTCTTGGTTGGAGATGGCCTTAGATTCCATGAGGAGGATCTTGGGCAGTATCTATCCTAATGTTCACTCTCTTTCGTAAATTTAGATATTTTTGTGTAAACTCAGCAAAGGCCATAAGATTAGCTATTTAATACACTCCTTTAACTCACAGCAACTTGATATTTACTTCCACAAAACCTTAAGGCACCGTTTAGTTGACACGATTGTTGTCAAAAAAAAGTAATCTTTTTTTTTTAATTTAAATTATTATGTTTGGTTCATTTTTTAGTAGTTAGGAAAGTTTTTTACTTTCCTAATTTAAAAAAAGTAGTGACACTTTCTTTGGATTATAAATCCAAACTCCTCATTGATATTTAGATTACTTTCCTTAGAATTTAATCTAAAAATACACTAGATAATTTAACCATTCCTTCTCTCTCAACTATGTGACATTAAAACATATAAATTTTAAATAATTTTGATTTAATAATTAAAATATATAAAATAAATATTAGTTTATAAATAATAATTTTTAAATTATTTATTTTTAAAATATAATACTTTATTAATAAATATTATATAAAATATTAAAATAAATTTAAATAAAATATTTTTGTAATTTTATTTAATTTATAATTATTATTAGTAATAAAAATATTTATTATTATCTTTAAAACAAAAATTAAAATTATCAAAATTATAAAAGTTGAAATAAATAAAATAACTAATTAAAAAGCTTTGAAAAAGAGGGAAGGCGAGATAAGAGAGAGCGAGGGAAATTCAAATTTTTTTTGAAAATTTTGCAAAAAATTCTCCTATTTTAAAAAATTTTCGGTATCGGCCAGCATTTAGATTTTGAATATTTTTGCTTAGAAGTTTCAATCGATAATTTTTAGGTTCATATTTTTTTTATTTAACGATTTTTATTTTTATTCTATTTGTAGGGATATAATTGGAAATATAAGTCAAAATGAAGTTACATCCTATAAAGTATTGTTACATACCAAACACTATAATAAGAATTCACCCAACTTTCCTATTAGAGTTCTAATAAGTATCTAAATATGTGAATATCTTTACTTTTCATAAATTTATTTTCAAAAGAATCATATTTCAAATTCACTTTACTTTCCAGCCAACCAAACATGGCCTAAAAGAAAAAAAATTCCAATATTCACCATCGAATTTTTGAAATATTGCTCACCACTTTTGATGGGAACTTTCTCTTCCTTATCAAAAATTTTATTACTCAAATTCTAAATGTAATAAATCGAGTCTAACTTTGGAACAAATTAATATTTTAATCTTATTTTCAATCAAACATATATATATACATATTAGATACCATGAATTGCAAAAATAAAATTAATTTACATTTAATTTGGCTAGTTTAAAGTTGTTCATACTTAGTTTAAATTATATATTATGTATAAAATATTGTTACATTATGTGTCAATTGAGAGTTGACATATGGTCGTACCCAAAAGCTAGGCCATTTATAGTAAGTTAATTACATTGTAGTTCTTTTATTTTATCATAAGTGTTACATTAGTTTTATCATACTTAGTGGGATGTCTTATTAAATAACACAACTTAGAGCTATCACTCATGGTTTAAGCTCCAAATTGTATTAGAGCTATCACTCATGGTTTAAGCTCCAAATTGTAGTTGTAATTGGGCTCCAAGACAATATCCAGTTGCGGTAGTAGTTTTGAGTAACAACCCGGTAAGCATCAGACGCCCAAAATTACAAGTTAGTCACGCCAAATCCAATCTTGTGTGGGTATGGCCTTGGAATAGTGATCACAGACTGCCAGCCCAGCCATTATCAACTCGCTTAAATGCAATTTCATTCAACACCGCTAAATTTGTCTCATTGGTCTGTTCTACTTTAAAGAGAATAATCATTGTTGCCAATATCCAAAATTGTGTTAATTTTAATTTTGGTAGGTATAGTCAACATTAAAAAGGGTAGCATACGTTTTGTTTTTCCCTATGAAGGAACTAGTTGATCTCATAGGCTAAACAATGAAGATATTTAAACAAACTTTTGGGTGCTTGTTAGAGAATAAGTTCACTGAACAGATTTGGTATGAAAAATCTATTTGGAATATTGCTTGTATATCTATAGAATTCTCATTGTGATCATTGTATAAATGATCCTTTGACTTGAGGTCACTAAAGTTAACTTGTATAAGAATTGCTATGTTTTGATATTATTTATAACTTACTTAATCATAGGTTGATCGGTAGTTATTGGATCTAACATGAACTATATGAAGGTAACTGTGTGATCAAGATATGATTCATCACCCTAAAGTAATTACAGAGATATCTTATTGTTCTTGATTTGTATTGATTCAGGAACCTTGGATAAGGTAGAATGACACTTTGTAAATAGTTTATAAATGTAATTAATTGAATCAATAACTAAAGACAGAGTAGAAGGATATGCAGATGTTACCTAAGATAGGACTGAAACATAACAAACATTTCGTTTATATTTGACTTAAAACAGAATTTAACTAGTACACTGAGTTTATCCAACACATGCTTCAATTCCAAAACCATTCTAAATTCAGATTATCACATTAAAAACCATTAACAAAATATTACATATTACAAAATACATAAGTTCAAATCCATCTTGTAATACAATGTTTACAAACTTTTGAACAAACTACATCAACTCTCATATTACATTATTTATAACTTAAACAACCTAAAACAAATTGATCAACTCAAAAAAACACAATCTTCATTGGCCACCGTAGTTGTCTTTATCCCAGTCTTTATACACTTTTATCTGAACCTACACTGGGCAAATCTACCGTGCTAGGCATATAGTTTAGTGGGGAATAACTAAACATGATACATAATGACAATTGTCTCTAACAATCATTTGATATTCACACTGTCGAGCCCCGACCCAGAGACCGGACCCCAACTGTTGGATCCCGTTATCCAACCTGCATATAACTTACTATAGATGTTGGATCCGAGACCCAACTGTCTCGGGAGGTGGTCCCTGGTGGAGCTCATTCCCGAGACACTTGCCTTGCTAAGACCCTAACTTGACACACTCTATTTGACTCACTTTGGTGGTGAGCATACACTGACTAAGGCCTGGACCCTGACTGCTCTCGACAATCCCCAAAATAACACTCTTATCTATGGATCAGAACAAGTCGACATTCGATAAACAAGTCGACTTATCGAGTCAAACAACTCGACTTATAACCAACAAGTCGACTTATCGAGACAAACAACTCGACTTATAACCTACAAGTCGACTTATCGAGACAAACAAGTCGACTTATCTAACCGACAAGTCGACTTATTATTCAAAGCTTCATGTCGACTTATGGGTCCAATAACTCGACTTATATCTATTCGAACTCAAAACCTAACCTCTACACTCTCTCTCGACTTATTTCAAACACCATAAACACTTCTAAACCTCTCAACTCATCCACTCCACTCTCAACATGCTATAATCTCACTTAAACTTACATCATTCATCTACTCACATGAATTCCAAAGCAATTTCATACAACTTTGAAACTATCCTTAAACATGATAGTAAATGGCTTTGGGAGATCATGATAAATCATAATTCATGCATTTCATTTATATCAAAACAATGTTTTACAATGCTTTAGTAGGCATTTCAAGCCTATTACAATTCAAATCAAAATATATCTGTTTTCTCAAAATGCAACCTAAAGCATTGATTACAAAACATGAAATACATGGGCAAAACACTAAGATCTTGAGTATGCCTTGAGCTCATTCTTGAGATCCAGATCTTCACCGAGATGGGACGGAAGTGGGGGTGAGCTTTAAGCCGTGGGGAACACGTTTATATTTATACTACTAAGTGAATCTATTCATTACTCATACTTCTTGCAATATTCTCATTAACAAATCTTACAACTTGCATTTCACAAATTCATCAAGCTAACAACAAAATTTCATGATTCATGCATTCATCATTCTTGCTAACGTATGCTAACACATAATCACATAGCTGATGGTTTGAAAAGTCCACGGTTCTTGATGAGCTACACAAGTGTAGTCATATCTCGAGAGTCCAAAAGGAACATCCTATGCCACGATCAATGCGTAAGGCGAAGGCTTTATTGGTCTACGTGCACGTGACTCTGTTGGTGGACTTAACTAACCCACATAACACTGAATTTCATGCATAAAAACTGGACTTGTCTTGTCCATCGACCGATTTTCGAAAATGGATTTTCATGCATCCATAAAGTCGATTTTCTTGAAAATGCTACATTTCATGCTTAGCTCACATTTCATGATTCTCATTCATGCTCATTCAATTCATGGCAATTTCAAGCAATAATAAGGCAATGACATATACTATTAAAATGCTCATTTAATGGCAATCATACACCATTTACATACATAATTAAGGCACAATCAATGCTTATCTCAAATAGTCACAAATCATTTAATTCATTAGTTAAAGTAGCATTCCACACTTACTAGCATAAAGATAAAAATGAAACCCACCTTATATCTGTAGGAAAATCCTGGGAGGTACATCACATGTACCAGCAGCGAAAAACAAAAATTTTTGTTCCCGGGACTTTCCCGAAACCCAGGATCCAGGTATCGGTATGAAGACATCAACCTAAATAGCCAAAAGAGACTATCTCTAAAGGTGATCCACGCAGATCGAAAATCTAACCGAGTCAAACCCTTTGACCGGGAATAGCTAGAAACAGTTAAAGGTGCTAGACCCTACCTCCGTCCTTGGAGAGCTAAGCATCAACGTTGGAATCTTGGAGAAGAAGAGTGGAAACGATGGTTTAAGAAAGAATAACATGAAACCCTTTTCACCTTCCTTAACACTTAAGCAAGTTTATTCTTCTTATTTTGAAAACCACCGAAAATCCCATCGCCATCCACGACAATCAGCTATATATAGTGTTCTTTACTTTTAAGACACCAATTAATAGCTTACAAATGGATGGCACACCATTTAAGGAATAAAGTAATGATACTTTGACTTTTCAAAACAAATCTTCTTATCTTCTCTTTACCCATTCCAACGATGCACACGTGTTATATATATTATTAATTAATTAATTACTTAATTAATTAATTAGAATATAATTGCTAAGGTCCATCCAACTGGGTTGGTCCTACGGCCTACAGGGCCCCGTGCTAAAACGATCCTTTAAACCTTTCTTAGCAATATTGATGTCGCGATCTCATCGGGACATATCCCAATCTCATCGGGATCCATTTAATCCATTTGCTCTCCATAATTGGAACTCTGTCCAATTACTATTTTACAGATTCTCTGAAACACTCTTATCGTGTGACCCTTTAGGTTCCGGTTATGTTGGCCACTTAGATTAACAATTAATCGAAGCAAGTAATGAGCGGTATCTAGCAACACATCATGACCCCAATTGACCGGAAAGTAATCGGTTTGATGTATTCATCACGAACGGATCACGAACCCTTCCATGTACAATTACCGTGCAATTAGTCCTTTCACCATCCTATACCCCACTTGGTTATGAGTATGGTCAAAGTGTCAACTCTCACTAGACCGAGTCTAGCCCAGTGATATCGGTTCTCGTCCCGAGACTCATTACTCTATATGTCAATGAAGACACTCTTCATGACATACATGCCTTGACCTTAGTAATGATCCCGACAAGAGGCCATGGGTATCTCTTATGCTAATCCGAAGTGGTGAATCCTTTATTGGCTACTCAATTATCTTGAATACCTCAAGTCGTACCAAGCACCACCCTATGAGTTACCTCCGAAGGCAACAAGGAATGAAGTCAAAGCACGGGATCAAGTATCAAGATATCCTCGAGTACCTCAAGTCAAGGATACTTGCACCATTGCTATGATGAGATTATCACCGACACTTAGATAAGATATCCATGTGATGATCTCATGGCGGTCATCCAATGAACTTACTATCGCTAGTAAACATCCACATGTCAATTCTAAATATCTCATATTTACGGTTTCGAGATCCACCGCTTGATCCAATCAAGGAATATGACATGTGCTAGTCTATCCGGATTAATGATGTCTAGTCTCATTAATCCTATGACTAGGAGAATTTAGAATCTTGACATAATTGCACATGATAGGAATCTCAGTAGTATGATCACATCATAATTTCCTTCATGCTATGTCATATATCATGGACTTCATTAATTTGATTAAAGATCAAATCAATTCATAAATAATGTTTATGAATATCAAATTAATGAATAATGCCTTTTCTTTATTTATTCATAAAGTCCGCACACGACTTTGAATAAAAGCGCGCTAAAGGGATTGCCTTTAGGGCACAAATAAACGATCGAGCCTTGAACAAGTCGACTTATCCAATGAACAAGTCGACTTATCGATGCCGAAACATGTAAGTCGACTTACACATGGTACAAGTCGACTTATCACTTACAAATCTCCCACTTGCCCTAAAGCCAATCGCCTTAGTATCTAATACCATAAGCGAGTCCATGAGAATCACAATTCTCCGTGATAATGGCTTTGTCAACTAAAGCAACAACACTTTGCTCGTGGGAATTCTCTATCGGGATATCATCTCGACTAATGATCTCCGAATCGGTAATCTACGAGTTCGGATCGTCGATAAGACCTTGGTTCCGTTACTGACTAGCCCCATTGTATCACAATACAATCCTATGGGCCCATCACGCACTAGGGACTAGATCAAGTTCAAGAATGAACTTCGATCCAAACCGCTTCTTTCGCATCTCATGCGGTAATGTACTCTGCCTCGGTGGATGAATCGGCCATCCTCTCTTGTTTGGAACTTTTCCAACCGACCGCCAAGCTATTCGGTGTGAATGTATATAACCGATCGTGATTCAAAATCATCCTTATCGATTAAAGCGGCATTTGTATGCCCGCCACTGAGATTTTCATCTCCATGTGTCAAGAAAACATCCTTAGTGCTTCGCAAATACTTGAGGATATTCTTGACAGCCACCCAGTGACCCTCACCAGGATCCGATTAGTATCTACTCGTAACACTTAGAGCATACGATACATCGGGCCTCGTGACATAGCATTGTTCCATGCTAAACCTCTTTAGCATCTCATCTATGTATCGATGATTGTGAAAGACCAAGCAACCTTTTGATTTATCTCTATAAATCTATATCCCTAGGATATAAGTTGCTTCACCAAGGTCTTTCATCACAAATTGATTGGACAACCAAATTTTAAGCGATTGAAGATAGAGACATCGTTTCCTAGTTACGATATGTCATCTACATACAACACAAGGAATACGATTGCGGTCCCATTAACCTTCTTATACACACAATGATCATCCGGATTTTGTGAAAATCAAACTCTTTGATTGACTCATCAAACGGATAATCCAACTCTGGATGCTTGCTTCAATCCATACATGGAATTACGAAGCTTGCATACCATTTCGCCATTATAGGAGGTGAAGTCCTCTGGTTGTGTCATATACACATCCTCGGGAAGATTTCCATTCAGGAAAGCTGTCTTCACATCCATTTGCCATATCTCATAATCATAATGAGTGGCAATAGCTAGGAGTATCCTAATGGATTTAAGCATTGTTACGGGGCTGAAGGTCTCGTCATAGTCAACTCCTTATCTTTGACGAAATCCTTTGGCCACAAGCCTTGCTTTATAAGTAATCACATTACCATCCATGTCGGTTTCTTCTTGAAAACCCATTTGCACCTCATGGGTTTTATCCTTCAGTGTAACAACCAAAGTCCATACTTGGTTTTCATACATGGAATCCATTTGATTTCATGGCATAAAGCCATGTTCGGACTCGAACCTTCGAACTGTTCATAGGTAGTAGGCGCATCATCTCATATGAGCAATACGTCATTTCGTTCACTTACGAAATTCATATCTCTCGGGGCGGTCGTATCCTCTTAACCTACGAAATTGTGTGTAGTAGAAGGTTGAATGTTACCTCATCTATATGAGTGGCAGTTTGAGTTCAGCGATTGATCTATGTTTGTTCGAGAATCTTGAACTTCTCCAAGTTCAACTTTGCTCCATTGTCCTCTTGTAAAAGAAACTCTTTCTTTAAGAAAAGCAAGATGCTTGGAAACAAACAACTTTTGTTCCTAAGCAAGGTAGAATTGATATTCCACGAACAAACACTTGTCACTTTACATCAAATGTATCGATCGTGTCCGCTTCACGAAGCGTGACAATCCCAAATTTTCAGATGAGAAAGATAGGGCTTTCAGTTAGTCCACATCTGATATGGAGTAACAACAACTGTCTTTAATGGAACTCTGTTTAGCAAGTAAACAGCTGTCTTGAGCGCATATTCCCAAAACTGTGCAAAACCTATCATCAATCGCACCAAGTCTAACAAGGTTCGATTTCTCCTTTCAACCACACCATTGTCTTTGGCGTGTAAGGTGGAGTATCTTGAGATAAAATCCCATTATCTCGAGATAATCAAAACTATTGGTCTAAGCATTTTCCACCACGATCGGATCGTAATGTATTCATACTTTTACCAAGTTAGTTTTCTACTTCATTTCGAATTATTTGAACTATTCAAATGCTTGATTTGTATCTCATCGAATCTGGTACCCATATCGAGAATAATCATCGATAAAGGTAATGAAGTAACGACAACCACTTCTAGCATGGATGGACATCGGACCGCATACATCTGAATGCATTAGGTCTAATATTCCATTCACTCGTTCACCCTTTCCTTTAAAGGATAACTTAGTCATCTTGCCTAATAAACAAGATTCGCATATGTCATATGATTCATAATCAAATGACCCTAAACATCCACTCTTATGGAGCTTAGCGATGCATATCTCATTTATATGGCTGTTCGACAATGCCATAAGTAAGTTGATTTTAAATTATCTCGATTATGTCTTTCCGCGTCATTGACATTCATAATTGGATATGACATACCTCATATGTCAATTCTATTGCATAATGTACGAGTACCATAGAGCATTCCATTGCAACTAATATAACAACCATTGCTACTAAAAGTCCAATGGAAACCAGCTCTAATTAAACATAAAACATACAATATGTTCTTTGTTTAAACGGGTACAAAATGACAATCATCCAATTTGAATATAAGCCCACTAGGAGTAACAAGACATAAGTGTCTCACGGCTAATGTAGCAACTCTTGCTCCATTACCTACACAAAGGTCTAGTTCTCCTTTTATGAGCTTTCTACCGTCCCTGAGGCCCTACATATCATTTCATATGTATGAGCCACATCCGGTATCAAATACCGATATGTTTGGATCGAGAATAGTATTAACCTCAATAACAAACATATTTGAAGAAGTAGAGGCATCGATGCCTTTATCGCTTCAAGGACTCGAATAGATTTTACAGTTTACTTTCTGGTGGCTAGACTTGCCACAATGAAAGTAAAATCCTTTTGGGGCAGTTTCTTTGGTTTTTCCTTGATGGCACTTCCCTTTGGTTTCTTGACCTTTTTCTTCTTTGAACTAGAAGAAGAAGCATCCACCACTAGCACTTGCTTGCTATCCTTCTTGATAGCTGCTTTCATTTGTCTTGAGCAGATTGATCATTCGAGAATTGTTGTGGATATTTGGTTCATCTGATAGTTTAACACGAACTGTGAAAAACTGTCAGACAATCCAACCAGAATCAAGTCTATACTTAACTCATAATCCATTACAAATCCTAAGACAGCCAATCTCTCTATATAGCCATTCATCTTCAGGGAAACCTGGACAGCAGATGTCCCTGGAGCCATCTTTGTGATGAAGAGAAGCCTTGAGGTCTCGAACCTTTCAGACCGAGCTTACTCATCAGCTCCCTAAGATGAAATACTATAGTGTGAGCATCCATGGACTCGTGCTGCTGCTGCAGCTCTGGTGACATCAAGACAAGCATAATGCAAGTATCCATATCACTGTCCTTTATATGCTTACGATATGCTTTCTGATCCTCATCAGAAGCATCGACAGCAGGTGCATCTGGAAGTGGAACATCTAGGACGTATCCCAGTTCCTCAGATCTGAGAACAATTCTCAGATTCCTCAGCCAATCAAGAAAATTCGGTCCAAAATAGAGAGCGAAAATTCACACTGAAAAACTTCTTCAATCAACCTAGTGCGATAGAGAGAAGGAATGATAGAATAGAATTGCCTGCATGATCATAAGGACTTGCATGATATGCATATGGCTCCCACTAGTTTCCTAGAATCCATAACCCTCTTTACGAATCCAGAGAAACAAAGTGACATAATGTCCTAGTAGGTCGATATCTGACATTGCTAAGAGTGACCTTGGGTTTGCCCAACAAGCCACAACTTAGGTCAATCGGTAGGTAGGTATCGGTCATACCAATTGTATCATCGATAACCGACTTTGAGAATGACCTTGGGTTTGCCCAACAAGCCACCTTAAGTCTCGGGAGGTATCAGACATACCAATTACATCTTAGACACAACTATCGATCAGTGCTATCAACTTGTTGATGTGTGCACTTACATTGGGTATCAACTCTTTGATGCGCATATATCTAATGTATGCTACCCAATTTCGCCTCTGTCCACGTTGACCTTGAGTTTACTCAACAAACCAACGCTTCTAGTGAAAACCGACCCATTAATCCGAAAATCTTATTTTCATGGTTCGAACATATCCGTATAGAGTGAGCTTGAGTTTGCCCAACAACCTTGACCTATAAGAACTCGGTTCTTACCATATTAATGGAAGGCGTTAGTTTTCATATTCCGAGGAGGGATTTAGAAACTCTAGACTCCAAGCTGAAGGATCATAGTCGCCAGGACTATATGGAATGATTTAGGTTTCATCAATCCAATTGAATCAATCCTTATAATCATCCATCATCCAACCTGAGCATGCCACAAGTCGACTTTCATCAAATGCAAGTCGCCTTATGCTTCTGCTCACACAAGTCGACTTGTATGACGCAAGTCGACTTATTTCACCTGCCCATGTACAAGTCGACTTACAAGGTGCTACAAGTCGACTTATACTAAAATCTTGAACAAGTGGACTTATTACATACACAAGTCGACTTATCCAAAAACTCGAACAAGTCGACTTATTCCATATACAAAGTCGACTTATTCAGGGAAATTTGCTAAAATCTCTAATCGGCTAATTTCTCAATCAATACAATTCTAATTCTCAACACCATCATACCTAGGGTAATATCTGTAAATTGATGCCTCAATGAATACTTCATTGAGTCATGAATGCCTTAAATAGTCAAACTATATGAAAAACTTGAAATGAGTCAAAACTCATTAATTTCCAAATAATTTAGGAACACCCAAATCATCATCCTAAGCATCTCTAGCTAGCACATACATTATCAAATTTACTTCAGCACATGCCATAAAAAATATGACGATCAAAACAAACAAGATAATGCAATATACTAACGAGACGCTAATGTGATCAATTAGGCATCCGAAAATTCTAGGATAAACAAATTCAAGCAATTCAGTTTGGAAATCATACTACATCAAGATAACACATTTTTAATCACATTAAAAATGGTGCAAGGCATTGGAACTGAAAAAGCACACTCAATCAAGCCAAGCAAAACAGTCCCAACAATTTTCACCAAAACTGTCCAGTTCTGTACATTGCTTGAAATGATCAATGAAACAATTTAAATAAATCATGAGAAAATTATATAGGTTACTACATGTTCAGAACATGCTACATGAATTGTTTCAGGATTTTAGGCCATCAAAACCTCAGTCAACCTAAATAACAAAACCGATTCAAAATCTGTGTTCATCAGCACAGCAATTCCCAACAGCATAGAATAAATTCGTGAATAAATATCCAATCACCTTGAAATTCCATTTCCATGCTCACAGACATTCACCAACATCTTAGAGACATGTAGGTGAAGGAAAATCCAAAAACAAATTTTTCTAGAATTTATTCTCGATTTTATACTCATGCCTGTTCCAGAATCGTTTCACAAAACAACATCTGTAACCTTAGGGAATTAATTAGCAAAACTATATCAAATCAAATCAATAAATTCTGAAAATTCATAGACATATTCTCTAACATGTTATGAACAATCCTGGGAAGAAAAATTTCGAAAACAATATCACAATATAAATTCGAAATCTGAACAGATAGCATGCATCAACAGAAAATTCCATTAGGATTTCTGATCTCGCTTAGGTTATAGCTGCATACACGATACCAGACGCTCTGATACCACTGTAGGAAAATCCCGGGAGGTACATCACATGTACCGGCAGATGAAAACAAAAATTTTTGTTCCTGGGACTTTCCCGAAACCCAGGATCCAGGTATCGGTATGAAGACATCAACCTAAATAGCCAAAAGAGACTATCTCTAAAGGTGATCCACGCAGAGATCAGAAAATCTAACCGAGTCAAACCCCTTTGACCCGGGAATAGCTAGAACAAATTAAAGGCTGCTAGACCCTACCTCTGTCCTTGGAGAGCTAAGCATCAACGTTGGAATCTTGGAGAAGAAGAGTGGAAACGATGGTTTAAGAAAGAATAACATGAAACCCTTTTCACCTTCCTTAACACTTAAGCAAGTTTATTCTTCTTATTTTGAAAACCACCGAAAATCCCATCTGCCATCCACGACAATCAGCTATATATAGTGTTCTTTACTTTTAAGACACCAATTAATAGCTTACAAATGGATGGCACACCATTTAAGGAATAAAGTAATGATACTTTGACTTTTTCAAAACAAATCTTCTTATCTTCTCTTTACCCATTCCAACGATGCACGTGTGCTATATATATTATTAATTAATTAATTAATTACTTAATTAATTAATTAGAATATAATTGCTAAGGTCGGTCCAACTGGGTTGGTCCTACTACCTCTGGGCCCGGTGCTAAAATAGCCCCGGAAACCTTTCTTAGCAATATTGATGTCGCGATCTCATGGGACATATCCCAATCTCATCGAGATCCATTTAATCCATTTGCTCTCCATAATTGGAACTCGTCCAATTACTATTTTCTGATTCTCTGAAACACTCTTATCGTGTGACCCTTTAGGTTCCGGTTATGTTGGCCACTTAGATTAACAATTAATCTGAGCAAGTCATGGCGGTATCTAGCAACACATCATGACCCCAATTGACCGGAAAGTAATCGGTTTGATGTATTCATCACGAACCGGATCACGAACCCTTCCATAGACAATTACCGTGCAATTAGTCCTTTCACCATCCTATACCCCACTTGGTTATGAGTATGGTCAAAGTGTCAACTCTCACTAGGCGAGTCTAGCCCAGTGATATCGGTTCTCGTCACGAGACTCATTACTCATATGTCAATGAAGACACTCTTCATGACATACATCTTTGCCAGACCTTAGTAATGATCCCGACAAGAGGCCATGGGTATCTCTTACGCTAATCCGAAGTGGTGAATCCTTTATTGGCTACTCAATTATCTTGAATACCTCAAGCTGTACCCAAGCACCACCCTATGAGTTACCTCGGAAGGCAACAAGGAATGGAGTCAAAGCAGGATCGGTATCAAGATATCCTTGAGTACATCAAGTCTAAGGATACTTGCACCATTGCTATGATGAGATTATCAACGACACTTAGATAAGATATCCATGTGATGATCTCATGGCGGTCATCCAATGAACTTACTACCATTAGTAAGCATCCACGTATCAATTCTAAATATCTCATATTTACAGTTTACGAGATCCTTGCTTGATCCAATCGAGGAATATGACATGTGCTAGTCTATCCGGATTAATGATGTCTAGTCTCATTAATCCTATGACTAGGAGAATTTAGAATCTTGACATAATTGCACATGATAGGAATCTCGGTAGTATGATCACATCATAATTTCCTTCATGCTATGTCATATATCATGGACTTCATTAATTTGATTAAAGATCAAATCAATTCATAAACAATGTTTATGAATATCAAATTAATGAATAATGCCTTTTCTTTATTTATTCATAAAGTGCACACGACTTTGAATAAAAGCGCGCTAAAGGGATTGCCTTTAGGGCACAAATAAACGATCTGAGCCTTGAACAAGTCGACTTATCCAATGAACAAGTCGACTTATCGGTACCGAACATGTGTAAGTCGACTTACACATGGTACAAGTCGACTTATCACTTACAATATCCTTGCTTAAGCTTGCCTAAGGAAGCTCCTCTTCTTGTTCTCCTCTTCTTTCTTGTCCTCCTTCATTCATGGCAAGAAAAGAACCTCACATCATTTAGGGTTTCTAAAATTGAAAACCTAATGAACCTAAATCATGAAATTAACCCTTGAATCACTAAACCCACTTCATTTCTAAGCTATCTAAACCATAAAACCAACAAAAGCTTAACCTTGAAAACATAACTTACCTTGAATCTTGACTAAACCAAAGGGTTTCTTAGCTTAAAGTGTAGCTTGAACCTTCCTCCACACTTTTTTCTTCTTGCACTTTCTTCAAAATCTCACTTGAATCTCTTGGAAAATCACGAACTTTCTTCTTTCTTTTTCTCCTTTTCTCTTCACCGTAACTTCTCTCCCTCCTTTCTCTAATTTTCGTTCCTCTCCTCTTCTCTTCTACTAACCTACTTCTTTTCTTCTTCTTTTAAACTCCTACTCACTTCACTTAAGCCCATTATCCACTACAAGAAAAATGCAAATTAGCGACAAAAATTTAGCAACGGAATCATTTTCGTAGGCAATTAGCGACGGAAATATGCTTTCCGTCGCTAAAATTGAGTGATTTACCGACGGAACTAATATTCATCGCTAAATTTGGAGGGAATTTATCGCGGTAAAATTAGCGATGGAAATTAGCGACGGAACAATATAGCCGTCGGTAATTAATTACCGAAGGAAAATATACCGTTGGAAATTAGCGACAGAAAGCATATTTCCGTCGCTAAAATTGAATAATTTAGCGACGGTACTAATATTCGTCGCTAAATTTGGAGGGAATTTATCGCGGTAAAATTAGCGACGGAACAATATAGCCGTCGGTAATTAATTACCGACAGAAAATATACCGTTAGAAATTAGCGACAGAAAGCATATTTCCGTCGCTAAAATTGAATAATTTAACGATGGTACTAATATTCGTCGCTAAATTTGGAGGGAATTCGTGGCGGCAAAATTAGCGACGGTATAAGTTTCGTCGCTAAAAATGGAGGGAATTTTTGGCGGAATCAAAAATTTTGAATTTACCTACAAAACATTCCGTTGCTAAATTAATTGAGCGACAGAAATTTTCTTTCCGTCGGTAAAAAGGCGGGAACTATTGGTGGTATAAATTTTTTTTAAATTTACCAACGAAAAATTCCGTCGGTAAATTCTTTTTAAATATAAACTCACCCGACATCTCCCTTCCACTTCTATCTTCTTTTTCCTTTCTTCTTCTTCCTTCTTCCTACATCTTCTCTTCGGTTTTCTTAGAGCCCATTTCTCTGTTGTGGACTTCTTTTCTGCTCGACGATGTTGTCTTCTCCGACTATTGTCATCGTGTCCTTCGGTAGAGGTATTTTTGTAACTACTGTCATTTGTTTTTTCATATATTAGATGAAAGTTAATTTGAGTATTTATTACTTTCGTTTATTTTTGTATTTTATTATTGGAAAACAACTTTAAGGTATAAATGTTAGTGATAGAAGGAACAAGATGTGATTTTAGTTGTGATGTGTTCATAAATTTATGATGCATGTAAGGTGTTTGATGAAATGTTTGTTATTTGCAAAATAATTTCATTCTTTATTTTACATTACATTTTAGTATGATTTTAATATTTTAATTCTTTTACTTGAAATAATGAAGTTCTCTCCATGGTGGCTTCTAGAGAAACTAAGCAGTTTGAGATAAATTTTAAAAATAATTTTCAACAAATTCTGAAGCGGAAAAAAATTTCGTTGGTAAATATATCGGATTTTACCAACGGAATTTTTTCCGTTGCTAATTACCGACGGAATTACAATTTCGTTGTTAATTTTCTGACAGAAAAATTTACCGACTGAATAAAACAATTGTCGGTAAATTTACCGACGGAAATTTTTACCGTCGGTAACTTTACCAACGAAAAATATCCGTCTTTAAATTTAGCGACGGTCATATCTTCGACGCCTTTTTTCGTGAATAAATTCCGTCGTTAAATAAACTTACTGATGGAATATGTACAAATTCCGTCGGTAAATTCCGTCGCTAAAGTTTATTTTTCTTGTAGTGATCCTTTTTAGGCCCATTTACTCCTCCTTCATCTTCCTTTCCTTCTTCCTTCCTTATACTACTTTCATTTAACTTAAGCCCAAGCCCAAGTTCACTTCATCCAAATCCCTTTCTTCCTACATCATTTTCTCTTTAACCTACTCAAGCCCATTTGTTCTTTTAAGCCTAACTCATTCATCTTTTCTTTTCCTACTTCATTCAAGCCCATTGCATTTAATCTTAACCTAACTACCAACCAACTTATTAAATTTCATTTATTCACCACCTATCTCATTTATGTTACTACATGCTAATTAATGTCATATGCTATTTAATGCTATCATATTTAATTCATGCTAACTCAATTTCTTAATTAGTCTAATCATGCTTAAATAAATAAATAAATAAATAAATAAATAAAAATCTCGGGGCTAATATTTCTCCCCCCTTAAGAAATTTCGTCCTCGAAATTCTTACCTGACTCATTGAAGAGGTGTGGATACTTCTCCTTCATTGCATCCAATGGTTCTCACGTCGCCTCTTATTGCATGGTTCCTCCACGGGACTTTAACCAACCTGAGCAGTCTTGTTTTCGAGGACCTTCTCCTTGCTATCCGAATTTCTCTGGCATCTCCTTATAGTTCAAATCATCACTCAATTTGAACCTCGAGGTGCGAATAATGTGAGAAGGATCGATCATGCCTCCTCGGCGTGGAAACATGAAATACATCATGGATCGAGATAATTCGGAGGCAATGCCAACTCAGTAAGCTAACGGCCCGATCCTCTCTAGTACTTCATACGGACCTACATAACGAGGACTCGACTTACCTTTCTTACCAAACCTCATGACCCTTTCCATGGAGAGGTCTTAAGGAACACTTTGTCACCTATCTTGATACTCCATTTCTTTTACGTGAGCATCTGCATAACTTTTCATTACATCTGTCTTTGCGCTTAAGTATTTCTTAATCAAATCAATCTTATCCATCATCATCTCGAACCAATTCGGGTCCTACTAGCTTCTTCTCACCTTCTTCATCCCAACATATCGGAGTTCTACACCTCCCGCCATATAGGGCTTCATAAGGAGCCATCTGAATGCTCGAATAGTGCAATTGTTATAGCAAATTCGACCAACGGTAAATGTTCATCCATGCTCCTTTGAAGTCCATAACACATGCTACGAGCATGCCCTCTAGGTGCGAATGGTCCTCTCAGATTGACCATCCGTGCAGGGATGAAATCTTGTGCTAAAACTCAACTTAGTCCCAGGGCTTCTGCAAACTACTCAGAATCTTGATGTAAATCGAGGATCCCTTTCGGATACTATGGAATCTGGAACTCCATGCAACCTCACTACCTCATCAATATACTTCCTGGCTAAGACTTGCAATGAATACATGCGCCTAATTGTCGGAAAATGGGTGACTTAGTCAATCGGTCTCTGATGACCCATATAGCATCATGCTTCCTAACTGATCCCGGTAAACCCATGGAAAATCCATCGTAATCCTTTGCCACTTCCATTCAGGAATGGACAATGGCTGCAACATGCCTGAAGGTGCCTGGTGTTCAGCCTTGACTTGCTGACATACTAGACATCTGCTCACGTATTCAGCTGTTAGAGTAGTGCCCTAAAGGCAATCCCCTTTAGCGCATTTTGTTCATAGTCATGTACAGACTTTATGAATAAATAAAGCAAGGCATATTTCATTTATTTGATGTTCATTTTATTATGAATTGACAGTGATCTTTAATCAAATTAATGAAGTCCCTGATACATGACATAGCATGAAGGAAATTATGATGCGATCATACTACTGAGATTCCTATCATGTGCAATTATGTCGATATCTAAATTATCCTAGTCATAGGATTAACGAGGCTGGACATCGTTAATCCGGATAGACTAACATATGTCAAACTCCTTGATTGGATCAAGCGGTAGATCTCGTAAAAGCGTAAATATTGAGATATTTAGATTTGACATGTGGATGCTTACTAGTGGTAGTAAGTACATTGGATGACTGCCATGAGATCATCACATGGATGTCTATACAAATGTCGGTGATAATCTCATCATAGCAATGGTGCAAGTATCCTTAGACTTGAGGTACTCAAGGATATCTTGAGTCTTGATTCTATACTTTGACTCCATTCCTTGTTGCCTTTCGAGGTCGCTCATAGGGTGGTGATTGGGTGCGACTTGAGGTATTGAAGGTAATTGAGTAGCAATCTGAGATTCACCACTACGTGATAGCGGAAGAGATACCCATGGCCTCTTATCGGGATCATTACTTTGAAGTCTCTGGCGCGGAGCATACATATGTCATGAAGATGGTCTTCATGGACATATAAAGTAATGAGTCCTAGGGCGAACTGATTACACTTGGACTAGATTTGATCTAATCGGTCTAGTAAGAGTTGACACATTGCCCATACTCAAACCAAGTGGGGTATAGCATGGTGAAAGGACGAATTGCACGAATTGTCTATGGAAGGGTTCGTGATATGGTTTCATTAGTCAAACCAATTACTTTCCGGTCAATTGGAGGTCATGATGTGTTGCTAGATACGCTCATGACTTGCTCAGATTAAGTGTTAATCTAAGTGGCCAACATAAGCAAGAACCTAATGGGTCACACGCGTAAGAGTGGCTCGAAATCGTAAAATAGTTTGGACGGAGATCCGATATCTGGAAGCAATAGGATTAAATGGATCCCGATGAGATTGGGATATGTCGATGAGATCGCGACATCGACATTGCTAAAAACCGTTTCGGTGATTTTCACCGTGAACTGACAGTAGGTAGGGCCAAACTCAGTATATTTGGACCACTTGACATTAATATATATATATATATATAAGATTAATTAATTAAAAATTAATATATATATATATATATATATATATATATATATATATATATATATATATATATATATATATATATATGTATGTATATACGTGGAAGATGGAGGAGAGGATGGAAGAAGTTTCCATTTATATGCTTAGTCATTAAGCATTTAATTGCTAAAAGACAAAACTAAGTTAATGAAAGATGAGAGGCTCGTGGATGATGTATATAAGTTAGGTTTTGAATAAAAACCTAAGGCTTTTGAAATGAGGATTATCGTGGGTTGAGAAAAGAAGATAGAAAAAGTGTTTTTCAAAGGTTCTTCCTCTCTTCTCCAACGATCTCTTCTTCATCTCCAAGCTTCATTTTTCATCTTCCTCCAAGGTTGAATCCTAAGCTCTCCTAGACTAAGGTGAGATCTAGCAGTCTTTTCTTTAGTCTAGCTATTCCCGGGTCAAAGGGTTTGTCCCGGTTAGGTTTCCGACCTCTGCGTGGATACCGTTAGAGACGGTCTCCTTTGGTCGTTATGGTTTGACTGATTATACTTACACATGGATCCTGGCTTTCGGGAATGTCCCGGGACTCAAAATTTTAAATTCCGCACTGTGTTCATGTGATGAACACCCCGGGATTTTCCTACAGTGGTATCAGAGCCGCTTGTGTTGTATAAACAGTCGAAATGATAACTAGGTCGGAGTTCCTTTGTGAATTGAGCTGTGTAGCATGCTGCTTCTGTGAATTTCGAAATCAGTATAGACTTAGGGTTTTCGAAATTTTCTGCCATATACTTGCTCATAAGATGTTGCTGAATGTGTCTATGAAAGGAAAAAATTTATCGATGTCAATTGATATGGTTTTGCTAATTTAATTCCCTAAGTTTCGGATGCTGTCTTGTTGAACGTTTCTGAAACAAGTATACTTGTAAATTCGAGAATAAATTCTAGAAATTTTTTTTTCGGATTGGTTTTCACCGACATGTCCTTAAGATGTTTGTGTATGTCTCTGTGGATGGAAAAATGTTTTCAAGGTGATTTACCATTTATTTCCGAATTTCTTGTGTGCTGATGGGAATGTCTGTGTTGGAGAACACAGATTCTGGTTCGGTTAGATTGCTGAGGTTCAATGAGTTTTTGTGGGAAATAAATCCTGTAAAAATTCATGGAGCATGTTGGGAACATGTTTTCACCTCTGTAATTTTCTCAGTATTTATTGAAAGTGTTTCAATGATCATTTTGAGCAAAATGTTGAGCGTAGCAGTTTTGAGAAAGTTGCTGGGTCTATTTTGTTTGGAATGATTGGTTGTGTATTTCTCATTTCCAATGCCTTGAATCATTTTTATAGTGATTAAAAATGTGTTATATTGATGTGGGATGCATCCCAAGATGAGATTCTTGAATTTGGGTTTCAATAATTTTGGATGTCGAATAGGTCACTTTAGCGTCTCGTTAGCTTATTAGTTATCTTGGTTATTTTGGCCGTGCAATTTGTGTGACAAGTGCGGAGTAATCTTGATAATATGTAACCTACCTAGAGATACTTAGCATGATAATTTGATATTCTTAAAATTATGTGGAAATCTAGTAGTTAATGGTGATTAATCGGTTTCAAGCTTTTCTCATCTAGTATGACTAATTGGTAAACGCGTTTTAATGAATATGATTCATTAGCACATCAATATAAAGGATAATATACTTGGTATATTGGTATTGTGAATTGGAACTACAGCGGATTGAGAATTAGCCGATTTAAGAGCAATTCCATGTCACCGATCGATTGGCATCGAGGCTAGTCATTGGGACTTATATCTTGTCTTGTCACCATCATTGGAACACGAGCGATCATTGGTGTTCGTTATTCGATCATTGGGTCAGACTTGATCTCTTTGGAATAAGAGCAGCAGCTGAGACTAGTTGGTAGCACAAGTGCTAGTCATTTGAAACTTTCTGAGTGGGATGATGGGTGATTTTGGTATAAATTCAATGTGATTGATGCAATGCCTAAATCGGGCCATATAGTCATGGTGACTATGATCCTTGGATGAGATTAGAAAGATGAGACCTAAATCCTCAATTTAAATATGAAAACTAACGCCTTCCATTAATATGGTAGAACGGAGTTCTTATAGGGTTGAGTTGTTGGGCAAACTCAGCTCGCATACTATCTGGATATGTTGAACCATGAAAATGAGATTTTCGGATTAATGGGTCGGTTTTTCTAGAAGCGTTGATTTGTTGGGCAAACTCAAGGTCAGCGTGGATGAGGCGAAATTGGGTAGTGTACATCGGATGTACCGCATCAAGTGTTGATAACTTGATGTATGCATACATCAACTGTTGATAAGCAGGCGATAGTTGCATTTGAGATGCAATTGGTATGTCGATACCTACCGATTGACCTAAGGTGGCTTGTTGGGCAAACCCAAGGTCATTCTTAGTAATGTCGGATATCGACCCCTTTAGGTCAATGTGCCATTTTGTTTCTTGGATTCATGATGAGGGTTATGGATTACTGTTGAAACTAGTGGGAGCCATATGTATGTCATTTAAGTCCTTATGGTCATACATTTAATTCTATTCTAACTTTCTTTTCTCTCTACATTTAGGTTGGTTGAAGATGTCGACCGGTGTGAATCTTCGGCATACTAATGGACTCAAACAAATTAAGCTGGACCAAATTTTCTTGATTGGCTGCGAAATCGAGAATTGTTCTCGGATCGAGGATCTAGGATATATCCTTGATTTTTCGCTTAGGATCCACTTCTTGAAGGTGCTTGATGATGATCGAATACATATCGTAAGCATCTAAAAGGCGATGACATAGCCACTGCATTATGCTTGCATCGATGTCACACGAGTGCGAGAAGCGACGAGTCTATGGATGCTCACACGATAGTGTTTCATCTACGAGAGTTGTTTGATGAGCAAGCTCGGTCCGAACGGTTCGAGACCGGATTGTGAGTTAAGTATAGACTTGATTCTTGTTGGCTTGTCAGATAGTTATTCACAGTTTGTGTTGAACTATCGGATGAACCAAATATCCACCACAATTCGGTGATCAATCCGCTCGAGGCAATGAAACAATTTGTCAAGAAGATAGCAAAGCGTTGCTATTGGTGGATTCTTCTTCCTCTGGTTCCAAGAAAAAGCAGAAGAAGAAAAAGGCTCGAAGTCGAAAGGAAGTGCAGCGAAAGGCAAAAGAAGACCAAAGAGATCGCTGCAAAAGGTACCGCTTCCATTGTGGTAAGGCTGGTCATTGGGCGTAATTGCAAAGTCTATCTGGAAGAATCGAAGCGAAGAAGGCATCGGATGCCTCGACTTCTTGGTATGTTTGTCATTGAGGTTAATCTTGTTTTCGATCATAACATATGGGTATTAGATACGGTTCGGCTCACACATATGCAATGATATCGCGAGGCCTCTCGGGACGATGGGCGACTCATAAAGGGAGAAATGGATCTGCGTGTTGGCAATGGAGCAAAGTTCTTTGCATTAGCCGTAGGGACTTATGTTTTGACACTCCCGGTGGGCTTGTACTTAACTTGGATGATTGTTATTTTGTACCCGTGTTAACAAAGAACATATTATCATTTCTTGTTTAAATAGATTTGGTTTCCATTTGTCTTTTGGTAACAATGGTTGTTCTATTAGCTCAAATGGAATGCTTTATGGTAATGGTACATTATGCAATGGTATTTACATATTAGATATGTCACATCTAGTTATGAATGTCAATGGCTAAAAGACATAAAGAGATAATTTAAAATCAACTTACTTATGGCATTGTCGCTTGGCCATATAAATGAGAGACGATCGCTAAACTCCACAAGAGTGGAAATTTAGGGTCATTTGATTATGAATCATATGACACATGTGAATCTTGTTTGTTAGGCAAAATGACTAAGTTATCTTTTAAGGGAAAGGGTGAACGAGCGACTGGATTATTAGATCTAATACATTCAGATGTATGTGGTCCGATGTCCATCCATGCCAGAAGTGGTTGCCGTTACTTCATTACCTTTATCGATGATTATTCTCGATATGGGTATCGTATCTAATGAGATACAAATCTGAAGCGTTTGAAAAGTTCAAACAATTGAAATGAAGTAGAAAACCAACTTGGGAAAAGTATTAAAACATTACGATCCGATCGTGGTGGTGAATACTTAGACCAAGAGTTTTGGATTATCTCGAGAGATAATGAGATTTTATCTCGATGGGCTCCTCCTTACACACCCTGACATAATGGTGTGGCGAGAAGGAGAAATCGAACCTTCTTGGACATGGTTCGATCTATGATGGCTTTACTGATTGCCAAAATCCTTTTGGGGTATGCCTCGAGGCAATTTGTTTACTTGTTAAGCGAGTTCCATCAAAGTCGATTGATGTTACTCCATATGAGATGTGGACTAACAAGAAACCTTATCTTTCTCATTTGAAAGTATGGGGTTATCCCGCTTATGTAAAGCGGACGCAATGATCGAGATAAGCAAGCAAAATCGACAAGTGTTTGTTCGTAGGATATCCTAACGAAACAAGGGATATCAATTCTACTTCTTTGAGGAACAAAAGGTGTTTGTTTCAAGGCATGCTATCTTTTAGAGAAAGAGTTTCTTTTAAAAGAGGGCGGTGGGAGCAAAATTGAACTTGAAGAAGTTCAAGATGCTCAGACAGAGCTTGAATCATTTGCTGAACTCAAAGCGTAACTCATACGAGATGAGGTAACATTCAACCTTCTACTACACACGAAATTGTAGGTCAGTAGGATACGCTCTGTTCCAGAGAGATATGGATTTCGTAAGTGAACGAGAATGATGTATTGCTCATAGAGGATGATGAGCCTACCACTATGAAGAGGTTACGAAGAGTTGAGTCTAAAAATGGCTTCGTGCCATGAAGTCTAAAATGGATTCCATGTATGAAAACCAAGTATGGACTTTGGTTGATGCACTTGAAGGGATAAAACCTATAGGGTGCAAATGGGTTTTCAAGAAGAAAACCGACATGGATGGTAATGTGATTACCTATAAAGCAAGGCTTGTGGCTAAAGGTTTTCGTCAAAGACAAGGAATTGACTATGACGAGACCTTCAGTCCAGTAGCAATGCTTAAATCCATTAGGATACTCCTAGCCATTGCCGCTCATTATGATTATGAGATATGGCAAATGGATGTGAAGACATCTTTCCTGAATGGAAATCTGGCTGAGGATGTGTACATGACACAACCTGAGGGCTTCATTTCACGATGGCGAAAAGGTATGCAAGCTTCAGAAATCCATTTATGGATTGAAGCAAGCATCCAGGAGTTGGAATATCCGTTTTGATGAGACAATCAAAGAGTTTGGTTTCTCACAAAATTCGGATGAACACTGTGTGTACAAGAAGGTTAATGGAGCGCAATCGTATTCCTTGTGTTATATGTAGATGACATATTGTTAATAGGAAGCGATGTCTCAATCCGCAATCAAGTAAAAATTTGGTTGTCCAAACAATTTGCCATGAAAGACCTTGGAGAAGCAACTTATATCCTTGGGATAAAGATTTATAGAGATAGATCGAAGAGGTTGCTTGGTCTTTCACGATCAGCGATACATAGACAAGGTGCTAAAGAGGTTTAGCATGGAGCAATCCAAGAGAGGGTTTCTTCCCATTGTTCATGGGATAACACTCGAAGTCCATGTGTCTAAGACACAGGATGAGAGGATCGCATGAATATGATCCGTATGCATCTGCGGTAGGATCTATCATGTACGCAATGCTATGTACGAGACCCGATGTATCATATGCTCTAAGTGTTACTGCGAGATACCAATCGGATCTGGTGAGGTCCTTTGGGTGGTGTCGAGAATATCTAAAGTACTTGCGAAGAACTAAGGATGTTTTCTTGATATATGGAGATGAAAGTCTCAGTGGCGAGCATCTGAGATGCGGTTTTCAATCGATAAGGGCGACTCCAGTCCCAATCAGGTTATGTTTTCACACTAAGCGGCGGGCGATCGGTTGGAAGAGTTCCAAAGCAGAGACAGCTGGCGATTCAACGGCGAGGAGAGTACATTGCGCATCGATGCAAAGAAAGGCGGTTTGGATCGAAGTTCATTTCGAACTTGGTGTGGTTCCTAATGTGATGGACCCATCTGATTATATTGTGACAACTTTGGGGCTATTCATGAGCAAAGGAGCTAAGGTCTCATCAGCGGTCCAAACACGTACTCACCGATACCATTTGATTCGGAGATCATTGCTCGGGGTGATGTCACGATAGAGAGAATTCCGTAGAAGCGAGAATATTCTGATCCGTTGACAAAGCCATTGCCACGGAAGAATTTTGATTCTCATGTACTCGCTATGGTATTAGATACCAAGGCGATTGGCTTTAGGTCAAGTGGGAGATTGTTAGAGTAGTGCCTAAAGGCAATCCCTTTAGCGCATTTTGTTCATAGTCATATACAGACTTTATGAATAAATAAAGCAAGGCATATTTCATTTATTTGATGTTCATTTTATTATGAATTGACGGTGATCTTTAATCAAATTAATGAAGTCCACGATACATGACATAACATGAAGGAAATTATGATGCGATCATACTACCGAGATTCCTATCATGTGCAATTATGTCAAGATATCTAAATTATCCTAGTCATAGGATTAACGAGGCTGGACATTGTTAATCCGGATAGACTAGCACATGTCAAACTCCTTGATTGGATCAAGCGGTAGATCTCGAGCTGTAAATATTGAGATATTTAGATTTGACATGTGGATGCTTACTAGTGGTAGTAAGTACGTTGGATGACTGCCATGAGATCATCACATGGATGTCCTATACAAATGTCGGTGATAATCTCATCATAGCAATGATGCAAGTATCCTTAGACTTGAGGTACTCGAGGATATATTAGTCTTGATTACGTACTGACTCCATTCCTTGTTGCTTTCGGAGGTCGCTCATAGGGTGGTGATTGGGTGCAACTTGAGGTATTCGAAGGTAATTGAGTAGCCAATACAGATTCACCACTACGTGATAGCGAAGAGATACCCATGACCTCTTATCGGGATCATTACTTTGAAGTCTCTGCGCACGGACATACATATGTCATGAAGATGGTCTTCATGGATATATAAAATGTGAGTCCTAGGGCGAGGCGATTACACTTGGACTAGATTTGATCTAATCAGTCTAGTAAGAGTTGACACATTGCCCATACTCAAACCAAGTGGGGTATAGCATGGTGAAAGGACGAATTGCACAGTAATTGTCTATAGAAGGGTTCGTGATATGGTTTCATTAGTCAAACCAATTACTTTCCGGTCAATTGGGGGTCATGATGTGTTGCTAGATACCGCTCATGACTTGCTCAGATTAAGTGTTAATCTAAGTGGCCAACATAACCGGGAACCTAATGAGTCACACGCATAAGAGTGGCTCGGAAATCTGTAAAATAGTTTCAGACAGAGATCCGATATCTGGAGAGCAATAGGATTAAATGGATCCCGATGAGATTGAGATATGTCCCGATGAGATCGCGACATCGACATTGCTGAAAACCGTTTTCGGTGATTTTTGGCCGGCGGGGCCCGCAGGCAGTAGGACCGACTCGGTGTGGATGGACCACTTGAGCATTAATATATATATATAAGATTAATTAATTAAAAATTAATTATATATATATATATATATATATGTATGTACGTGGAAGATGGAGGAGAGGATGGAAGAAGTTTCCATTTATATGCTTAGTCATTAAGCATTTAATTGCTAAAAGACAAAACTAAGTTAATGAAAGATGAGAGGCTCGTGGATGATGTATATAAGTTAGGTTTTGAATAAAAACCTAAGGCTTTTGAAATGAGGATTATCGTGGGTTGAGAAAGAAGATAGAAAAGTGTTTTCAAAGGTTCTTCCTCTCTCTCCAACGATCTCTTCTTCATCTCAAGCTTCATTTTCATCTTCCTCGAGGTTGAATCCTAAGCTCTCCTAGACTAAGGTGAGATCTAGCAGTCTTTTCTTTAGTCTAGTTATTCCGGGTCAAAGGGTTTGTCGGTTAGGTTTCAAACCTCTGCGTGGATACTGATTAGAGGCGGTCTCCTTTGGTCGTTATGGTTTGATTGATTATACTTACACATGGATCCTGGCTTTCGGGAATGTCCCGGGACTCAAAATTTTAAATTTCGCACTGTGTTCATGTGATGAACACCCCGGGATTTTCCTACATCAGCCTACATCCCTCTTCATACCTTTCCACCAGAAATGTTCCTTCAGATCTCTGTATATCCTGGTGCTACCTGGGTGCATGGAATAAGGTGCATTGTGTGCCTCATCCATGATCTCATCCTTAACTGCCTTATCATTCGGAATACATAACCTGTTTCTAACTACCATTAGCCCATCATCCCTTACTTGCACTTCTGACTGCTTACCATGTTGAATTTCATCTCTCAGCTTATTTAATTCCGAATTCTGCTCCTGCAGCTCCTTGACCTTCTCCCTAAGGATAGGTCTCACCCTGAATTGAGCAAGAATACAATCTGAGTGATCCTGCTTCAAGCTGATCTTCAACTTGGCCATTTGCTCCAAAAGAGGCAAGTAAACTGCCTGAACATAAGCTAAGGATGACTTCCTACTCAATGCATCCGCTACTACATTTGCCTTGCCTGGATGGTACTCTATCATCAGATCATAGTCCTTGAGCAACTCCAACCATCGTCTCTGCCTTAAATTTAACTCTTTCTGACTCATAATGTACTTAAGGCTTTTGTGGTCCGTGAAAACCCTTATGCGAACCCCATACGATAGTGTCTCCATATCTTTAGGGCAAAATCATCACTGCCAATTCCGGATCATGAGTCGGATAATTCAACTCATATGGCTTCAGTTGCCGTGAAGCATAAGCTATCACCCTGTCATTTTGCATTAACACACAACCCAAGCCCTTTCTCGAGGCATCACTGTACACTGCATACCCCTGATCTCCATTGGGCAAAATTAAAATGGGAGCACTAGTTAACGCCGCTTAAGCTCCTCAAACTCTGCTGGCAATTCTCATTCCAAATAAGCTGCGATTCTTCCGTAACAACTTAGTCATCGGTAGCGACTATCATGGAGAATCCTCCACGAACCTCCTGTAATAACTTTCGCCAGCTTAGAAAACTCCGTACCTCTTTTCGTCTTAGGCTCTCGCCAATTTACCATCGCTTCTACTTTCCTCGATCAACATGAATCCTCTCTTTGGAAATCCATGCCCTGGAAAACTACTTCATGCGGCCGAATTCACACTTCTGAATTTGGCGTCGACTCTCGCTCTCTCAATCTCTGCAATACTATCCTGAGATGCTGCTCATGCTCCCCTTCTTCCTTGGAATAGACCAGAATGTCATCAATGAAAACTATGACAAACTGATCTAAGAACTCCTGAAAAACCCTATTTATAAGGTCCATGAATGCAGCTGGAGCATTGGTCAGTCCGAATGACATGACCCTAAACTCATAGTGCCCGTAACGGGTCCTGAAGGCTGTCTTGTTAACATCAGACTCCTTGATTCGGAGTTGATGACAACCTGATCTGAGGTCGATCTTTGAAAAGACCCTTGCTCCCTGCAGTTGATCAAACAGATCATCTATCCTTGGTAAAGGATATCTGTTCTTAACTGTCACCTTGTTAAGCTTCCTGTAATCTATACACATGCGCCATGTCCCATCCTTCTTCTTAACAAATAGAACTGGCGCTCCCCAAGGTGATGAACTTGGCCTGATAAACTGCTTCTCTAACAGCTCCTCTAACTGCTCCTTAAGCTCCCTTAACTCAGCTGGAGCCATCCTGTATAGTGGCATCGAGATTGGCGCGGTTCCGGGAATCAAGTCAATTTCGAACTCAATTTTTCTCACCGGCGGCAACCCCGGTAACTCGTCTGGGAACACATATGAAAACTCCCTGACAACCGGATAATCTTCTAGTCTGCCCACATTTTCTTCTGGATCTACCACATGTGCAAGAAGGCCTCACACCCCGGTTCATCATCATCGTCACTAACAAGGTTGAAATAATCCTCGTATTTGGTAGTTTTCATCCCCCTGAAGATTACTTTCGACCATCTCCGGATCAAATTCTACTTCTTTGAGGCTACAGATCTAGCTTGGCCTTATACTTCTCCATGACATCCATCCCCGATATAACATCAATCCACGAAGGTCTAGAGGTAGTAAGTCTACTACTAATCTAGTACCATTGATGCTGAGCTCACAATTCTTATACATCACACTGATCACTACTTTACTCCCCAAAGGAGTACTAACAACCAGAAAATTGTCCATAATCTCAGGACATACAACATGCATATTCATACTTGAGGAAACAAAAGAATGTGGAACCCGTATCAATCAAAACATAAACTATGAATTGAACAAGCGAGCCATACAGTCCACAACTTCAGGGCAGCATTGCAGCTTCCTCTCTCGTCATGGCAAATACTCTAGCTGGTGCTCGACCTGCTCTTGACCTCCTGCAGGATTAGCCCTCGATTGCTCCGAACTACTTACTTGGTGGTGGCTGGTTCCCACTGTCTCCGTCTGCCTCTGAGCTTGAACTTGGGAACCCTCCTATCTCAGCCTCTGGGACAATCTCTCATCATATGCCCTCTCTCTCCACCTGGAAGCAACCACCAAACCCTTTAAGACACCTCCCTGGATGAAACTTCCCGCACTGATCACACTGGGGATGCTTGCCCTTCCATGACTTTCCTGAGCCTCCCACACTAGAGACCTGTTCAGAAATTGCCCTGGACTGCGACTCTTGGCAGGACCACTACTGCCCATGCCACTCTGAGTATGATGGGTTCTGGTGCTCCTCTCAGGTTCTGGAGCACTCACTCCCTTCTTAGATGATTGTTCTCTGTTCTTCCTTTTCTTGCTCACTTCAGCCTTAATATTCTCCGACTTCTCGGCTGGGCTTGCATCCACTAACTGTTGGTAATCACAGAAGTTGTGAATCAGGACTTTCTCCCTGATTCTCAAGTGAAGACCTCCCTCAAACTTGCGGCACTTGTCTTCCTCTGTTGCTACAATGTTAGCTGCATAACGAGAAAGCTGTGTGAACTTCAGCTCATACTCGCTCACACTCATGTCCCTCTGCATCAGATTTAGAAACTCTCTAGCCTTCTCTTGCACATAAACCCTGGAGAGATACTTTTTCCTGAACACTTCCACAAAATCCCTCCATGTCAACACCGAAGGAACAACCTGACTGTGGGGCACTAATTTCCACCAATGCAATGCATCTCCCTGTAGCAGACTGACTGCATAATCCAGCTTCTCTTCATCTGAGCACTTCATCGCTTGGGACCTCTCGGTCCACCTCAACCACGCCACGCTTCTTGGATTTGTAGTCCATTGAAATCAATGACCCATACTTAGGAGCTTGTCCTGCCACTCGATCTGCTGGAGTTGGCACTGAGCTGCCTTCCACGGCCCATGCTGTCTGTGAAAGCTGGCGAAGGCCTGAAAGAATTGTGGGTCTCTGGGTTTGGCATGGGAGGAGGTGGAGAGGCACCTCATCTTTGCACTTGGTACCTCAGAATCTATAACAGGGATGGTCCCTGCATCCTGGGGAATGTGGGATTCATCCGTACTTCCCCTCTGAGAGCCTGGTCGAGATTGAGCTCCTCGAGTTCTTCTTCGAGGCGACATATTACTCCTTTAATGAAAACCATTTAAAAATCTTTAGTTCATGCTGGTAAGACAAGTTCAAATCATGTAAAGCCGTTCAAAAACTAATACATGTACTGGATTTAAAACAATGCACAGGGTTCATGTAACATGATGCATGCTGACTCTACCCTTGAGGCTACCCACTAGGGTTCCTAGGAAACCATAAACCTAGGGTTGCTCTGATACCACAGATGTCGGGCCCCGACCCGGAGACCAGACCCCAACTGTTGGATCCCGTTACCCAACCTGCGTATAACTTACTATAGATGTTGGATCCGAGACCCAACTGTCCCGGGAGGTGGTCCCTGGTGGAGCTCATTCCCGAGACACTTGCCTTGCTAAGACCCTAACTTGACACACTCTATTTGACTCACTTTGGTGGTGAGCATACACTGACTAAGGCCTGGACCCTGACTGCTCTCGACAATCCCCAAAATAACACTCTTATCTATGGATCTGCAGAACAAGTCGACTTGTCTGATAAACAAGTCGACTTATCGAGTCAAACAACTCGACTTATAACCAACAAGTCGACTTATCGAGACAAACAACTCAACTTATAACCTACAAGTCGACTTATCGAGACAAACAAGTCGACTTATCTAACTGACAAGTCGACTTATTATTCAAAAGCTTCACAAGTCGACTTATGGGTCCAATAACTCGACTTATATCTATTCTGAACTCAAAACCTAACCCTCTACACTCTCTCTTGACTTATTTCAAACACCATAAACACTTTTAAACCTCTCAACTCATCCACTACACTCTCAAAATGCTATAATCTCACTTAAACTTACATCATTCATCTACTCACATGAATTCCAAAGCAATTTCATACAACTTTGGAAACTATGCTTAAACATGATAGTAAATGGCTTTGGGAGATCATGATAAATCATAATTCATGCATTTCATTTATATCAAAACAATGTTTTTACAATGCTTTAGTAGGCATTTCAAGCCTATTACAATTCAAATCAAAATACATCTGTTTTCTCAAAATGCAACCTAAAGCATTGATTACAAAAACATGAAATACATGGGCAAAACACTAAGATCTTGAGTATGCCTTGAGCTCATTCTTGAGATCCAGATCTTCACTGGAGATGGGACGGAAGTGGGGATGAGCTTTAAGCTCGTGGGTAACACGTTTATATTTATACTACTAAGTGAATCTATTCATTACTCATACCGCTTGCAATATTCTCATTAACAAATCTTACAACTTGCATTTCACAAATTCATCAAGCTAACAACAAAATTTCATGATTCATGCATTCATCATTCTTGCTAACGTATGCTAACACATAATCACATAGGTGATGGTTTGAAAAGTCCACGGGTTCTTGATGAGCTACACAAGTGTAGTCATATCTTTGAGAGTCCAAAAGGAACATCCTATGCTACAGTCGGGCAGCCGGGTGAAGGCTTTATTGTTCTACGTGCACGTGACTCTGCTGGTGGACTTAACTAACCCACATAACACTGAATTTCATGCATAAAAACTGGACTTGTCTTGTCCACTGACTGATTTTCTGAAAATAGATTTTCATGCATCCATAAAGCTGATTTTCTTGAAAATGCTACATTTCATGCTTAGCTCACATTTCATGATTCTCATTCATGCTCATTCAATTCATGGCAATTTCAAGCAATAACAAGGCAATGACATATACTATTAAAATGCTCATTTAATGGCAATCATACACCATTTACATACATAATTAAGGCACAATCAATGCTTATCTCAAATAGTCACAAATCATTTAATTCATTAGTTAAAGTAGCATTCCACACTTACTAGCATAAAGATAAAAATGAAACCCACCTTATATCCTTGCTTAAGCTTGCCTAAGGAAGCTCCTCTTCTTGTTCTCCTCTTCTTTCTTGTCCTCCTTCATTCATGGCAAGAAAAGAACCTCACATCATTTAGGGTTTCTAAAATTGAAAACCTAATGAACCTAAATCATGAAATTAACCCTAGAATCACTAAACCCACTTCATTTCTAAGCTATCTAAACCATAAAACCAACAAAAACTTAACCTTGAAAACATAACTTACCTTGAATCTTGACTAAACCAAAGGGTTTCTTAGCTTAAAGTGTAGCTTGAACCTTCCTCCACACTTTTTCTTCTTGCACTTTCTTCAAAATCTCACTTGAATCTCTTGGAAAATCACAAACTTTCTTCTTTCTTCTTCTCCTTTTCTCTTCACCGTAACATCTCTCCCTCCTTTCTCTAATTTTCGTTCCTCTCCTCTTCTCATCTACTAACCTACTTCTTTTCTTCTTCTTTTAAACTCCTACTCACTTCACTTAAGCCCATTATCCTTTTTAGACCCATTTACTCCTCCTTCATCTTCCTTTCCTTCTTCCTTCCTTATACTACTTTCATTTAACTTAAGCCCAAGCCCAAGTTCACTTCATCCAAATCCCTTTCTTCCTACATCATTTTCTCTTTAACCTACTCAAGCCCATTTGTTCTTTTAAGCCCAACTCATTCCTCTTTTCTTTTCCTACTTCATTCAAGCCCATTGCATTTAATCTTAACCTAACTACCAACCAACATATTAAATTTCATTTATTCACCACCTATCTCATTTATGTTACTACATGCTAATTAATGCCATATGCTATTTAGTGCTATCATATTTAATTCATGCTAACTCAATTTCTTAATTAGTCTAATCATGCTTAATTAAATAAATAAATAAATAAATAAATAAATAAAAATCTCGGGGCTAATACACACATACAAATCAGATCAGATTTCGAGCAATATGCATCTCAGATCAGAATAAATCATATAAGAGTAGAATATATCTACTTCAACGTAACAGTCACAAGTATAAGAATAGAATAACATAATATCAAAAATAGAATTTTAAAATATCAGAACAGAACTTGTCTATATCAAAATAGAATTTGTTTATATCAAAACAGAGCTTAGTCATTTCAAAATAGAGTTTAATTATAACGGAGCTGAGTAAATAATAAAATACAAAACAAGTTAGCATGCTAATCCTTTTTACAGAAGTGGGTAACAAGAAGAGAATAAAAGCTACCATGATTGATATCTAAAACAGAAGAGACCTAAGTCTCTGAAACAGAAGACACAAAGTGTCTAGAATCCGAAGACGCCAAAGTGTCTGATCAGAAAAGATACCTTGGTATCTAATTACAGAAGTAACTGTAGGCATGCCTATTTACCCATGACTAGGACTCAGCAGTTTTAAAACAAACCATTTAAAATTTCAGGATTTTATGCAAAAGATGAAGTACAACACATGTCTTTATTCTATTTTGCTCCAATTGAACTTATTGATTGACATTTACATAACATACCTTATAAATAAAAATATATGCAATTATGCATCAATAGAAGTGTTGAGCCATCACATATTATGTATATGCACATAATTAGAAAGCACTTCCAATTCAACCCCAACTATTAAACTCATCGGAAAATTGATGTGAGATTCCACATTAGTTGGAAAGGAGAACGAAGAATGCCTTATAAGGGTACAGATACCTCTTTCCCATAGATGCATTTTTTTTAGTATGAGAAGAGGAAAACCGTAAGGGCCTTGGCTCAATAGGTAACCCAAAGTAGACAATATTTATAGGCGGGTGTTCTGGGCTATTACAAACGGTATTAGGGTTGGTTCCTGACTCGTTGTGCTAGCAAGGACATTAGGCCCTAAGCGGGTTGATTGTGAGATCCCACATTGGTTGAAAGGAGAATGAAGTATGCCTTATAAGGGTACAGATACCGCTTCCCCATAGACGCATTTTTTCAAGTGTGGGAAGAGTAAAACCATAAGGGCCTTGGCTCGATGGGTAGCTCAAAGTGGACAATATTTATGGGTGGGTGGTCTGGGTTGTTACATAAACTGTGGATACTTGAAGGCATCAAACTGTGGAGACATTATAGTCTCAAAATAAAGACGTAATTGGTTTCAAATTATAACAATTGTGTTGTATCCTTATAGGCATGCCTATCTATACACCACGAAGACAATGAAGCAGGCACTGTAACATTTCCTTAAACCATTTGCCAATTTCATAATTCATATATTAACAAATCATATAATATACATTTCAAGACATAAAATATGTATCTATGTTCATACATGTAAGTCATAACTTACAACCATTAGAAAGGTGTCAAAATCATACTTGTATAATCAAACTATACACTTATGAGTAATAAATATGCATACAAATCATTAAAGTACATGTAAATTTTCTTTGATATGTGTTATGCTCAATCTTAAATTCCAATGTTTAGTTAACCAACTCACATAAGGTAAGACATATTTAATTTATTTATTGGTATTTGAAAAGTCTCATACACATTCGAAAAGGTTCAAATATTCGAGAATATACTCTAAGAGGATGGTACATTAAGACTACCGAAATAACACATTACAACTTTTCACGCATCAGACATATCTTAAGCAACTCATATTTTATTTGGGCCCATTTCAATACAAACATATTCAATCAAAAAGTCATTATATATCAGAATTCATGTGTACATAATACAACAGTTGCGTAAAGCAATGCTTAATACAAATTAATTGAAGATATATGCAAGTGATAACTGATCCCGACCCCTAATTCATGCTCATTTGCGGTGGTTGAACTCTAATTGGTATAATTGGATAACTCATCTGAACTTGAAAAGTGACGTTGCAATTTTGGTGAGTTTTGCGAATTCAGTTGAGCAACCATCTTTGATGGTTCACTCTTGTCAGACAACACAACAAGTCATGTTATTATAAAACTCACATCAACTTGATTATTAGCAAGTAATATTATGAAACACTTTCACAAATGTCATATTTCAAACACAAATCCATACAATTTATTATTTCGCTACAATTTTTTATAACACAATCATCGATAAATTATCACGTATTCATACAAGAAAAGTCCTCAAAATAATTTAATCATTCAATTTATTCATATCATATGTGAATGCAATGTTTATGAGACTCAAATTCATTTATTACGTTGTTGTGACCGTATGCCCTTTTCATGTTCCTGTATCCATTGTGGATATCGGGCTCTTTTATACTGTCCCTTTGTTTCAGTCTAAACAAAGCAATATAAATTAAATTTTATCTAGACCAACTGGAGGCAAGTGCACTCTATCACCAAGTAATATAAAATGATAAGAACTAGATATCGTACTCAAGGGAATTCCAATACATAAGATAATTAAATTAAACGATGAAAAATTACTCAGATGATCAAGAATTGATTGAATTGAAAATAGAATAAAATAAAGTAAGCAAATCAAGGAAATATGAAAAATGCAAGGTATGAATTAAAAAATGACTAGATTTAATCAAATGACATAAATCGACTAAGGTATCAGATTTCAATTGGATTGGACACTAAAAATTGTAACTGTTAATTGATCTAGGAATTACTTCACTTAAGCAGTCAAACCTAATGTTCATGGGAATTCTCTGCTCTTCTAAATCTGAGTCACCCACTTGGTTCATAGATAATTCAGAATAAAAGGCGTTCAATACAAGAAGCCTAAAACTAAGTTCGTTAATCTTAGATATCCTCACACAAGATCCTAAGGTTAGTCTACACTTTAGTCTCAAGTATGTCACTTGATTAATTTTTTGACAAATTAAATCCTATTGGTTGTAGTATTTAATCACCTAAGGCCTTAATCTAGGTGATCAAGCTAATTCAATCAAGCAAAAATCAATACCATAAAAATGATCCTAATCTAATATCAATCCCAACCTTAACCAAAAAAAAACTTACTCACACATATTTATCAATGTAACATAAATCATGGTCATAATATATGGTTACATTGAATAAATCCACACAATTAAAATAAATAAGGAATTAAAAAATTAAAAAACACTCCTTCTCCCGCATCTATATTTTCTCGCGCCACTAGCTTCAACATGTCATGGCCAACGTCCTCTGCTCTCTCCACTACCAACTTCTCCTCTTTTATTACTATTCATTGACATGATAAATAAGGTTTGTGTCCACCTTATTCATGCACGTCCCTTCTAGCTTCTTCTCCTCTTTCACTATAATGCTAGTCTCCTCTTTTAATGCAGCTGCCATGTAACATCCCATCACCGATGGGAAAGGTAAAATAGTAAATTTGGATCGGGTTGTGATTTTGTATATGTATTTCGGCATACACGCACAAAATGGCCTCTATACAGATATGAAAAGTAATTTTTGCAAATGCACAAGATTGTACATGCACTCGTGACAATTCTCAGCTTTTGTGTCTTTCTGACAAATGTGAATTTGTGTGTTTGAAAAATTTAATTGGAGTGATTTATGTGTATTTTGCATAAAATTGCAAAGTGGGTACCAATGAGATTTTCGGTACTGAAAATAACTGTCCAATTGACACTCCAATTGAAGACATGATTTAGGAATTTTGTTTTAGCATGAGTCATTGAAATTTGGAGAGATTTATGAAAGTCAAAGTGAATGAATTGATTGAATTGGAAATTGATAGGCATGAAGTGAGTGATTATGAAAGAATTGAATCTCAATTCAGTCCCTAAGAGTTTGAATTTCTGAATTGAAGTAGTAAAGTTATAAGAATTTGTATAAGGGCAATTTGGGCAAGATACTTAAGATTATAAGGCTTAGGGTTAAAGGAAGGGGCAAAATGGACTTTTCATAATTAGTAAGGGTATAAAAAGGGAAATTAGGGTTTGTGAATGGGAAAAAGGAGGAGGAACCGTGGAAGAAGAAGAGGAAGAGAAGAAGAAAATGGTTTTTGACGAAATCACGAAGAATCTACGGATTTTGAAAGCCAAATCAAGTAAGTTTAAGCCTCTTTCCTCTTGATTAGTTGGTTGATTCTTGTTTTGAGTGTTAAAAGTTTTAGAATGGGTGATTTACATGTTTGGTTTTTAGGGTTATCGTGTATGGGTGAATTTTGATTGTTTTGTGAACGATATTGGTTTTAAATGAGTTGAAAATGGAGTATGAGTGATGTTTAAGTGTTTAGATGATTTATGTTTCGAAAAATTGGAGGAATTGGATTGAAATTGTTAAGGAATCAGGTTTCGGGAGGCTTACGGGACTCGTACATTGTGACGTGCTCATGCGCAAGACGTCGCGGCATGGCGTGCGCGTCATGGCCTTGCGTGACGTGTGCGTCGTGGCGTGGCGATAATGAGCGTTGCGCAAGACACTGCGTGCCCTCGCCGCTGCGAGCTATTGTTCCCGAACAAGTTATGTTTTGGTTTTTAAACCATAACTTTTTGTATCGATATTCAAATGAGATAATTTTGGATTTGTTATGAACTTGAGACAAGAATCTATATGTTTATGAAAAAGGAAAGTGTTGAATCAATCTTTTAAAGTTCTCAATTTTTTATGGAAGTGTAGTGTAAAATGTGGTTTCGACAAAAAGATAGTACGTATCTATTTGGAGAATAATTTTTGGATTTTTTCTGAAACAAAGTGAACGATTTTAGTGTCTATTGAGTTCTGATATTGAGGAAAGGTTGTGATGGAGATTTTTGGGTTAGTATTGAAATGTCACGAAAGTGCATAGTACATATCTTTAAAGCTCTACATGTGCATTATTGCTGAAATGGGATGATGTGTTAAATAAATGTGTTTTGACTTATGATAGAGGCACATTTGGAACGTCAGCCCACTGACGTTGCCGAGACTTCCAAGCGTTAGTGCGGAAGTCAGGCGAGTGATCTAGACGGTTCTCCAATTATTAAGTGTTATAATTCAGTGATTTTAATTCTCTGGAGTATAATGGTGGGACAGTGTTGATTTTGAACTCCGGACAGAAGGTCTGGAGTATTGGGTGATATGATATAGAAGTGTTATGGGTATGTGAAATTGTGATTGTGTTTTAATGTGACAAATTGTGAATAAATTGTCCGATTGTGATAATTTGGAAATGATTGTGATATAGGAATACGTGGATAAAATGATTGAATTGTGGCATAAATGAATACGTGAATAAAGTGATTGAATTGTGGCATAAATGAATAAGTGAATAAAGTAATTGAATTGTGGCACATGTCGTTCATACATGAATGCAAAATTAGTTAATGATAGTTGTGACCGGAGCAACCACTGATCAGAGCTTTTAGCTCAACGTTATATTTGGGCCTCGAGCCCCACAGTGATTCAGAGCCTATGACTCAACGATTAATGAGCCCTTAATGGGACGGTTTCAGAGCCTATGGCTCAACGATTAATGAGCCCTTAATGGGACAGTTTTAGAGCCTATGACTTAACGATTAATGAGCCCTTAATGGGACATTTTCAGGGCCTGTGACTCAACGATTAATAAGCCCTTAATGGGACAGTTTCAGAGCCTTAGGTTCAACGATTAATGAGCCCTTAATGGGACAGTTTCAGAGCCTCTGGCTCAACGATTAATATGCCCTTATAGGGACAGTTCAGACGCTAGGTCACAACACTGAAATAAATTTAAAAAAAGTGTTACATGCTGCATTTGATTTGATATGTTTAATTGAGTGATAGGCAAAATACCATATACTGATGTGATAACAGTCACGGGGTACATCTAATTGTTAAATGTATGACAAATTGTGATATGCCTAACGTTGTATGAAATATTAGGGCTGTTGACCAGAGTTGCCATCGATCAGAGCTCTTAGCTCAACGTGCATAAATGAGCTTCGAGCTCATAAGTGATTCAGAGCCTCAGGCTCAACATATAATGAACCCTGTATCCAGCGTTGGATAAGGGACAGATATTAATGAGCCCTTCAATGGAACAATTTAGGCACTCGTTCATAGCAAAATGATAATAAATGGTAAGTGAGTGAAATGTGTATGTATCAAAAATGGGATATATGAATGTGGATTTCTGTAAATGTGTAAATGGGCAATTTTGTGAAAATGTGTTATGAGATAAAGTTAGATGTATGTGATTTGTAAAATGAGATCAAATAGATAGCAATGTGAATATAGGTTATGAATTGATTTTGTTACATGATTGAGCGGACCATCGATGATGGTCACTGATTGAGTTCGCAAAACTCACCCAAAATTTGTAATTATTTTTCAGGACTAAAAAAAATACACCGTTAGGTAACGGGTGTATAGTGGTCGCTTGAGAGTGATAGAAGAGGACGGGATCAGTTGCGTCTGCATTAGTGTGAGGACCTTGGTGTTAGATTATGGTGTATTTATAAGAGGACCCTCGTGGTCATCACATTATTTACTGGTCATGTTTTGTAAGATTTGTTTTCCGCAACATATATAACGTAAGTGTATGTATGTTTTAAAAAAATTTATACTGTGATTTGATTGAGTGATGTATTACGCCACCCTCGCAGGGCACGGACTCGGATATCACCCTCGATGTCGGGTTCGGGTCTTACGAGAGTGGGGTGTTACATGCCAACTTTCCAGCCCTCTCATTCATGCACAGTTCTTCCTTTCCACCAACTGTCTACGTTTCATTGTTGTCCTCTTACCACCAGCTGCTTGCGCTATCCCTTTTGCCACCAACTACTACATTGTTTTCCACTAATGGAGGGTTGCGTCCTTCAGTTCCTTCAACCTTCTACTTCCACCAGCTGCTTACGTTTTTTTCTCTAGCCACTAGCTGCCAACTTGTGAGTAGAGAGTATGTTGAGTGGTATTCGGTTCTTTCTTATAACTCATGCACAACACAGCTGCACAACACAACTACACAACACTCATGTTTACGTCTTTTTTTTTTATCTCCACTAGCTCAACTTGTTTTATCTCCACCAGCTTCAATGTTTGTCTTCAATGTTTTTGCTTCAATGTCTTCTTTCTCCACCTATTGTCTTCATCGTTTCTTAGCCACCAGCTGTAATGTTGTGTGAGTGGAGAGTCTTTGTTGAGTGGTGGTGTAACGTGAGTGCTAGAGGAGCTGTTTTTCATTACTCTTTATGCTTTAGATGCTCATGCACACTCCTCATTTTATGTTCCCTTCCAGCTACTTCAATGTTGTTTTTTTTTCTCTAACTCATGGATGCTCATCTTTCTTAAATGCACCAGTGGCTTTCTTCGTAATTCTAGGAGAGTTTTTGGCCACCTTTCATGCACACGTTGTTGGCTTCGTTCTCCTATTTTCATGCCTGCTAGCTTCTCCTTGTTTCTTGCAAGCTCACACTATCACTATTCATTGATGGGATAATTAAATGTGAAGGTTTTTGATCCACTTTCACTGTTCACATGCACACTCAATCTTCCTTCATATATGCTACCGCCCTTGATACTTTTGTTTCCTCTCCATTTAATGTCCACCACGCAAACTCATGCTTTTTTTTTATATCTCTTATGTATTGCATATCCATCAACTCACACCTTTCTTTATCTGTCGCCACCTGCTACATTATTTTTTGTATTTTATATCTGTCCAGTTGTCTCTTTTCCCACTCCTTTTTAACCTATCATTCATGCAAAAACCTCATTCTTCTTGGCCAAAATGTTTCTCTTAGAGCTTTTCTTGGTTTAGGCTTTGAAAAGTTCCAAATCTAATGTGTGCCTAAAATTAAAACGAATAATTCTCAATTAGTGCAATTTAAAAATTAAATGGACAAGAGTTTAGCAAATTATGCATCAAAAATTAATACAAAATGCCCATTAACACCTGTATCTATTGGGGATACATGGCTCATTGCATACATTGAGCCTTAGGTTGTTTCCACAAATGTTTGAGCTTTAAGATCTTTTTCACTACTGACATCAGTCACAACTACCTTTATATTTCATGCATTGAAATGAAATGCATTCCATAAATTCAATCATTATGCTTATTTAGTCACATTCACATTCACATTCTTTCTCATTCATATTTTTCATCATACTTTTAGTCCAGCATTCAACATTTAAGTTAAGAAACAAGTAGTCAATTACATTCACATTCAAGTAGCACTTCCAATGTTTTATTCATACATCAAACTCCTCAACTATTTCATGTCCGGAATTCAATACACTTACCTCACATATCAATGAAGAAACACTTATTTTGCCAAATTCACATACAAGTAGCACTTTCAATGATGTTTATAAGCGTCAAACATCTCAAATAATTATTGTCTAGAATTCAGAACACAATCGACACATATCAAAATCAACTTAGTAATAAACAAAACAAATTAAGGTGAGACCATCTTAGGTTACTCACTATTGTTCCCTATTTGCTTATTGCCTTGAAGTTATGGCAATATTTGGAAGTGGTCGCTCTACTTGCTCTTCCCTATGCAATCAAATACAATTTCATGTTACCACATTGTTCATGTAACTAAATATGCATTTTTATAAATGTATCATGTAACATGTATGCTCAATGACATATTCCCAAGTGTACTTCTGCAATAAACCGATGTAAAGATCAATTGTACTCCAAATGTGTCAAAATTCATACACTCATTAACTATTCCAGCTTTCTTTTCAACACAAACTTTCAGGTCTACTTTACATGATCATTATGGCAAGAAAAATGGTGCATTTCTATAACACTTTCTTATGGAAAATTGTTCCTTGTCCATTAATTTTTTAATGACACTAAGATCATACAATTTAGTTTATTATTATATGGGTTATGCTTAAAATACTATAGATTGAGTACATTTGAAATTTTAGCTAAGGCATGATCATACATTCAAGTTGTACAACTCATATCTCTCAATTCTAATATTCAAAAATTACAAACTTTATACCAATTGAAAGCTAAGAGAATAAACTACAACTACTGTGAAGATAACTTTGTCTGATTTGGCCTACATCAATCCATTTTATTTGAAAATAGTAGGATATGATTTCTGCCACTGGAAATTCAATTTCTTCTAAAAATTGTAGCCAAATGTCTCTATTTTAATTTAAATCAAGAATCACCTCATTTGGAAATCTATAGATCAAGATATAATCAAAATTCCTAAACATGTTCAGTGAAAGTTTTCCAGTTCATAATATTCCAACACACTTCCTCATCAACATGTTATACAATCTTTCCTAATTCAGTCATCATAATCACATGCCTTAAAGATCAGATTTCTACTTACTTGTTAAGCTCAAATTCTACTTCAAAACCTCAAGCTATTTTAGCCCTCCAAGATTGCAAGACTGTCACAAAGTAAAGGTAAAAACAAGTTAATTTTTGGCCAGGACAAAGAACAACAAAAATCTGGTTCTTTAACTATCTTATAAAGGTTAAAAATATGAAGTTGATGTGGTCATTTAGCCAAGTTGAAACCAAATTACAGAGATGTGTGTTAGTAACAACTTTTGGTGGAGAAAGGAGAAGAAGAGGGTGGATTTTTCTAGCAGCAACTTAGCTTAATTCAACTAGGTGCAAGGCGTCTCCATTAAAGCACAACACTTGTTCTAAGGCATGTCTTACATGCCTAATCAAGATGTTGCCACTAATCCACTCAAGATGCTGCCATTTATCCCCTACTATGTAGCACCGTTACCTTAGGGTACATACCGGAACACTCTAAGGACATTCCAGTACATAACCTATGATAATGATGCATTATGTTTAATCATAACATTCACATAACATGGCATAATCAATCTTTATTCTCTTATGAAACATTATAAGGAAAGTCACAATATTTTAAATCCAAATTTCCTCATTTCATTTCATAGAAACCAAATGTCTCCAATGTATCTTTCAACATTCATACTTGTACAACATCATAGCCTAATAAAAAATTATGCTACATAATAGAGGAAATTACACAAAATCCATCTAATCTATCCATATCTAGCCGACTGACCTTTGAGTCACTTCTTCTCTTTCCCAAAAGTACAAGTATACACTACTTGTAGTGTCCCTCAGTAGCTAATATCGTCTCTCGGTCTTGAAAAATCAACGTTGCAATTTTGATGAGTTTTGCGAACTCAATGAGGTAACCATCGATGGTTCACTCAATTCATGCATCACATCAATACACGAAACATATTATTCACATCTTTTTGCATATTCATAAAATATCACATTTCACTTTCAAAACAATTATCATAATCCTTTCATTCATATACAAAACACATATCAAGTATAAATGCAATACACGTAAGGCTCACTTTCATTTATTATTGTTGTTTTAACCGAGTGCTTTTTTACTAGCTCATATCCCTTAGTAGATATCGAGCTGTGTCAAATTATGGCCCATATCCCTTAGCGAATATCGGGTATATTCACAATTGAGCTTAAGGCTCTTTTCACATTCAAAGCTTTAAGCTCTTTTTCACTGGCAACTCTGGTCATAACTTCCTTGATCTTACATGCATTCATGTATTGAAATGTTTCACATTAACATTCAAATCACATTTTTCATCAGACCCAAGGTCTGACATTCAACATCATTGTTGAGTAACATGTATTCCATCACATTCACATACAAGGAGTACTTCAATATCTTATTTATATATCACAATCATCGGACCTTCATTGTCCGAAATCAAAACAATCAATTCACATCCATTCAATTAGTCAAACATAATATAAAACAAACAATTAATTGGGTGAGACCGTCTAGGTTACTCATAAGTCGCTCCCGAAGCTAGCGCTTGAAAGTGCTGGCAACGTCTGGAGGTTGATGTTCTAGTTGCTCCTCTATATCAAATAACAAACACATATATCACAGTTTGCACAATTATAAGTGTTTAATAATGCACATGCATGTAATGAAATTTATACAATGCGTGTTCATGACAATCCTGGGTATTTTTCCATTATCCTCATCACATAATCAATCCTATCTCATAACTCACCTAAGTTTAATTTATACTTTGGTTTATACCTCAATAAAACCATTAAAATCACAATTCATAACTCATTGATTCACTTTAAGATTTTTTCAAAAACTAAAATTTGGGTCCACTGTTATTGATCATTTAGACAACAAAAATGAAGTAATTTCGCAATATTCTCTTCTAAAAAAACGTTCTGCTATCTCTTAAGTTTTTAATGACACCAAAATCATTCAATTTGATTTAGAAATCTAAAAGTTATACCCAAAATATTCTTAGGATGTTCTCATTTTGAAATAGTACACTATACTCAAATTCCATCAAAAAATGGAAAGTCTTAGATACTGAATTAGAAATACCTAAGCATGTTCAGTGAAATCATACCAGTTTATACTATTCCAATAGATTCCCTCACTTTTCTTCAATCAATATTTTTCAAATCAGTTCATAATGATACCAATTTTTATGGAGGGGTAGCACAATGTGTTAGGAACCTATTGGTTCAATAATCAAGTCATTTGGAGGTCTAGAGAAGAAGTTATGGTTGAAAGAAGCAAGACTGTTCAGTTTGCAAGATGCTCTTAGGTACCTAAACTATTAGAGAGCACAGTGTCATGATGTGACAATTAAGACCAATAAATACTCACGGGTGTGAGGAAGAGAAGTCATGGGTGTGAAAACAATCATGGGCGTGAGGGACTCATGGGTGTGAGGAAGAGAAGTCACGGGTGTGAGGGACTAACACCTGTGCACTCTTAACCAGACCTGTCCCACGTTTTTCAGTCAGTATCTCCCAATTGATTTCTAATGACTAAGATATTTTGTGGAGATGTAGAGTGTGTTATGAGTCTAATGGTTCAAGTATCATGTCATTTGGAGGTCAGACGAAGGAGATATAGTCAAAAGATCGAAGAATGTTGCATCAACCTCCAGCCTATGCACGATCGCAAGTTGGTTGTCAACTTGCGAAGTTGCGATCGTGACTTTCTGATCACACTCCCTCACTTCTAACCTCCATAACTTTCAATCCAGAAATCAAAATTTTCAAACTTTATATCATTAAAAAGCTAAAAGAAAGATTTACAACTTTCAGAAATACAAATTTGTCAAATTCTTCCTAGATCAATATAGTTTAATCATGGAAGTTTCAGACCACATTTTTACCCCTTTTCTCTTTTCTTTCTTCTATTCTAAACCAACTTCTCTAACTTATCTTCATTCACTAAATCTAACAATTCAAATTCATTTCTACTCTTTCTAATCCATTTCCATTCAATTCTTCTTAACCATTTTTGACTCCCATTTAAGTAAAATCATTCATAAACAAATCCAAAATCCATGTTTAAACAGAATCATCAAGAGCAGAGGAAAATTCATTCATACATTTCACCATTCTCTACACTTTCTTCACTGTCATTTTCCTATATTTTTATTTTCTACATTCTCTTAAATTTCTTCCTCTAACTATCATTTAAACAATCTTTCTTGTCTCCAAACATCGTCATACAACTATTCTTCAACTTTAAATTCATTTTTTATTCATCTATAAAAACATTGTAAACTTACGTATATAGTGAATACACAACCATAAACAGAGCATTTACTTATTATTCTCTCCAAATTTTTCTACACTTAATCATACACATTTCTCATGATCTTTCAACTTATAAATCATTTCTACACTATCTTAAGACATCTAGATCATCAAACATTCGAAATCACATATTAAGAATTTTCATATCTTAAACCCACGGTGTTCATAAAAAATGACAAATTTTCTTCATGATCATGCAATGATGAATAATTCACCATTTTTGTTTCATAAACCAATAACTCTAAAGGATTTACACAATACTTACTTGATATTACTCCAAAATCTGTAAAAGTTCAAGAAGCTCTAGTTTCCATGCCATTCACGTACACCATTTTAGAGGTTGGCAAGCTTTGGTTTTTCTTAAGGCAAAAAGGGAAGGAAACCAAAATTGGAAGTAGAAATGAAAAGATAAAAACAAGGTGTGATTTAGGTGATTTTTGATGGAAAACTCTGTGAAAATGGAAAAATTGAGAAAGAAGCTACGAGGAAGATGAAGGCAAGAGTACAGTACTTGGTCTTTCAAGGTTAAGAAAATTTAACTTAAAACTTGGACACTTGTCCATTTCTTAAGCTCTTAGCTAATTTCCTAACTAGCTAGTTCTTATTGAACTAGTTCCCTAACTCTCATCCTTTCATTTTAGTTATCTCCAAAGTCTTCCAAGTCATCTCCTCACAAGTTTCTTCAATATCGTTACACTCATTTCTATTTTCCATACATCAATTTACTTGCCAAGTGGCTTTTTATCCTAATACAATAATATCTAACAATTTCGGAAATTATTCTTAAAATCCACCAAAATTCAAAACTAACAAATGCACTCACCAATTAAATTTTCAATATAAAAATTCATAATTATCAATAGTATCACATCAAAATTCAATTATACCCGTAATTATCTATGAATGTATGTACAATTATTTTCATGTACCAAAATTTCATTATTTACTTGTATGTGTAAATCAGGCAATCTCTCCCTCGCAGATGCGTTTTTCTTGAAGCCACTAAGGGTGTGGGAAGAACAAAACCGTGCGGGTCAGGAGCACTAAGGCTTTGGCCCAAAGTGGATAATATCTGAGGGCGGGTGATCTGGGGTGTTACATACTAATCTGTCCTCATGTCATTCCAAGATTGGTCCACATGTCACATAATAATTATTCTAATTGTCATTTAATTACTAGTCCATTTGTTACATATTTAACTGTGCTAAATGTCATTCAATTTAAGGCTTAATCATCTAAATTTTTCATGTATCAATGAATTGGATCATAAAATATGTAGCTTTTCAAAACTTTATGATAGCTTATAGACAATCCAGTAGTTACTTTAGGATCTACTTCTTTTTTAGTGGTACTAATTGTTATATTTTCTATATAGCTTTAAATCCTTACATCATTCAAACTGGGTTTCCTACTTATCTAATTTAAATGAATTTTCAAACTGATTTACTAGGAGCACAGTTTAGGACGTAGACTCTAATCTTCAGTACCTCATCTAATTGATACTTAAGAAGCTTTGAGCTCTTTATCATGCTTCTTACTATATTCTTTAGTGTATGATTATGCCTGCTACTTTGTTCTGTTTAGGTGTAATTACAACGTATAATGTGTGATTATGCCACAACTATATAGAAACATAGCAAACGTGTTAGGACCCGATCCGAAAACTGGATCCTAACCAAAAAACGAAGAATGCAGGAAACGAAAGCGAATGGAAACGAAAATTTTACATTGAAATTTTGAATCGGAAACAATCGATACTTAACAAACGGAGCCGACATCCGAGAACAATCAAGAACACAAAAACACATTCGCGTTGGAAACCTAGACTATTCAAACCCGGTATAATTTTTTTTCCCATATTTCATTCCTTTTCTCTTTACTTAATCACATTCAAATCATCATCAATCCATACAAATTCCTTTTTGGAAATGTATCCTCATATAACACTCAATTCATATAATTTGTCTTAATCACGCAAATCTCATCTTTACCAAACTAACTTCTTAATTCTTATTCTTCTCTTAACCCGATTTTTACCGAAAATCGGGCAGCATAACGGCCGTATTTTGAAAGCTCAAAAATTCCTGCAAAGGCAAAAATACACTTCTAATATCTCAACCCAACAACACAAATCAACATCGGACCTCCCGTCTGGAATCCGAAACACCAGCAGAAACGCACATCTAAACCTAACACTTTAAAAATCCTCAATCGATCATATAAAATCTCAATCAATCCCAACCACATTCAATATCTCAAATCCATATGCAAAATCCACATTCAATATCCAATTACATACATAAACCATAAGCATACTCAGTTATGATCATAAAATCAATATCCAAGTCTCAATTCCTATACATCCGTAATAAGCGCTTTATATACACAAAAGGCAATTCAAGCCAAAAACAATATCAATTCTCAATTTATACAAAAATACAAATGCGGCAAAATCGAACTTGACGCTCTTTCATCCGATCTCCTGCTCGAAACCTGGAGATGGGGATGAAAGAGGGGGCGAGCTCGGAAGCTCGTGGGTAACATATTTATAAACTGAATAATAAGCAGAAATCATTTTTCATCACTTTTAGCCAAAAGGCTTATCTTTTTCAAACTTTGCAACTTTTCAAGCATTTTCTTCAAACCTTTCAATTTTTCAAACTTTTCATATCAAATTTCTATAATTTCATTGTTGAAAACCCTTTTTCTCATTTCTCAAAATTTCTCATAAACATGAATGCAATCACATCAGATCACAAAACACATAAACTCTTAACTCAATACATAAAACACATCAAACGGTTTGGGTTGGTCCTATCAGAACGTACTGCACATTCCCGCATAGTGGTTCTGTGCAGCTGTGAACAGAGGGGAGTCCGAAATCGAAACTCCTAAGCCACTTACGGGCAGCCAGGAGAAGGCTATAAACAAGTAGAGACAGTGCACTGACTCACAAAAGGATCTGACCAAACCCACATAACACATAAGCGGAAAGAGAATTCAAATTGCCCAAGGCATTTTTTTAAAAAAAATCTTGATTTTCTAAATCTTCATATCATCATATCAAATCGTGTCAAAATGCTTGACACATGCACACATATTCACATCAATTTATGCAACAATCATATTAAATTAATCAATTAATCTCATATCAATCAAATGCATAAAAATGAATGTAAGTATTTTTTTCAACCTACAATCAACATATATTAATGCATAAAACAGCATGGTTCACATTTTTTCAAAAATGCGAAAACACAATTTTCATAAATCTCGTATTCTCAATTTTTCTACAATTTCTCCGAATCATTTTCAAACATTTTAACGTAACCCTTTGAATAATTATTTTCAAATCCTTTGAAAACATAATTTGAAATATTATTCTTTTCTTGATTTTCAAAATCACATAATTTACTCATAATTCAAAATATAAATACATCACCCACCTCGAATTGACGCTAATACTTTGTCCAAAGCATCGAATCTCCAAATTCCTTCTTCTTTCCTAAACCTTAAAATTCCTAAGCCATAATTATCCAAAATAAATATCATAATTCACTTAATTCTTCAAATTGGACTTAGAAAATACCAATTCCATATAAAATCAATCTATCTAAATCATAAATTCCAAAATTCCCAAATCTTAAAATTGGCCTAAACCAATTTATACAAATTCAATATCATAAATAACATAATCCTTAAAATTGATGTCATAATTCATCAATTCATACTAATTCCAAGATATCTAAATCACCAATTTCAAAAATTCCCAAATCTTAAATTTTACCTAAACCTTAACTTACATAAATTCAAAATTAAATCAATTCATCATGAAATCTTCCAAAATTAATCATGGAAAACACAAACCCATCACCTTTTCCATATTTCTAAACAAAGAAATCACTAAAAACTCAAAGCTCAAAATTTTCCCTTACCTCTTTCTCCTTCAAATTTCAGATTTATAGAGCCTTAGAGGGAGTTTCCACCTTCTTTCATCCTTCTTCCTTGAAATCTACTCAAAAACAAACTTTAAATCTCCAAAAATTAAAAACCCAAGCTTTCCCTCTCCTCTTTGCCGAAATCCCCATTTTTCCTCCACTTTTCTTCCTTTCTTTGTTCTAAAAATCGACTTCCTCTCTTCTTTTAAATTTCCAGACCTTTCTTAAACGGCAACTCATCTTATAATGGTGCCATGTCATTAAAAATGGAGGGTAAATGACCATTTTGCCCTCACTTATTTGTCTATTTTCAAGTTTGCCCCTGCACTTTCTTTAAAAATCTGATGCTTTGCGTCCTGGTTTCGAGCATCTAAATGAAATAATTTGGACAAACTTTCTTCTTGAAAATTGTTCCTCTAGATCATACAAATCCAACGCCACTGACCGCGCTCAATTCGGATCAGAAACAAAGAATTTATAGCCAAAATACTATCGGATCTTAACAAAATCCAAAACTGAACATTAACATAACTTCAGTCCAGAAATAGACAATCTTAGGGATGAAATTAAATTTCCTTCCTTCACAAGAGTTGTAGCCCTATATCTTAATTTTATATGCCTCAAGAATCAACTCAATCGGAGTTGTACAACTCCCGAATTTCGCAAAATAATGAACCATGTTCAGAAAATTATCCAACTTATAACCTATAACCAGATCTCCTACTTTGGTTCAATCAATCTCTTTCTATTTAATCTCCTAAAAATCATAATTCTTCAAGAAAATGAAATTAATTGTCTTAGGAATCCAACGCTTCGAGAATCAAATCAATCGGATGTCGGACGAAGGAATTATAAGCAAAAGATTACGAAAGGGATCAGATTAAAAACAAAGTAATGGAATTTCAAAACCGAACTTTTAAAAAATCATATCTCTCGGTCCCGAACTCGGAATTTGACAAATTTAATGTCAATAAAAAGATGAAAGGAAGCTCTACAACTTCCCTGAAGTACTCAAAATCAAATTAGGTCTCGAAAGAGGTCAAAAACTCAATCAAAGATTCTGTCCAAAACAACTTTTCCTAAACGACTTCCAATTTGTAATCGCTCATAACTCCTAGTCCCGATATCAAAAAATTGCAAACTTTATATCAATGGAAAGATAAAAACATCATCTAAAACTTTCATGAAGACCACTTACTCTAATTCAAACTAAATCCGTACGACGAGTGGCCTCGAAGCATAGAACACACAAATCTATACTTAATAGTATTTTCAAAACAAAGCATATCTTCGAAAAATCATATCTCTCAATCCCGACATTGAAAAATAGCAAACTTTATGTCCACAAAAAACTCTCGATAGAGGCTACAATTTTCATGTTGATCATTTTCTCGAATTTTGCCTAAATCAAAAAGTTAACTTTTTCTTCAAAAAGTCAAACTCCAAGCGAACTTTGACTAATCATAACTCTCACTTCCGATATCGAAAAATATCAAACTTTATGGCTACAGAAAGCTCTTGACATAAACTACAAGTCTCCAGAAAACAATTTTCTCAAATTTTGCCTCAAACAAAAAGTCAAACTTTCTATCTCCAAAAGTCAACTTTCTTAATTTTTCAAATTCTCTCACTTTTCTCTTTATTTCTTGATTTTCTACTAACTTTTCAATCAATTCATTCGCTTAAACTTTCATAACCCATACAAATCTCCACAATTATCAAATACATTGAAAACTCAAAATTCTTTTCTCAAAATTTCCTTAAAGCATAATTTCATCTATAACATAATACTTAAACAAAACACTCATTCAATTTCATTTACTATTTCTAAATTCCAATTAAAGATCGGGGTCTAACATTTATCCCTCTCTTAATAGAATTTCGTCCTCGAAATTCATACATAGTTATCAAGTAACACATCCTCCTAATAATAGTCACATTACTTTCTTATCAATTTCTTATCACACATATTCTTAACTTAATCACTATTTTTTTCTCTTCTCATTTATATCAAAACACTATTTCCTCAAATAAAATATTTCTTAACACATTTTCACAAGTCAATGGTCTCATTTCTTAAGGAACCCAATATGGGCCAATAATCATCCAAAATCAACCTATTGATCTTTCATACATATATTTTTATCCTTTATCTCATCTCTCAATCATTCCTCATTTCATCTCACACACATAAATATCCAAAAGCAAGTCATCAAGATTCATCATGAAATTTTAATCACGATTTCATAATCACAAACCTAAAATTCATCAAAGTTCTTAACCCTCATCAATCACTTAATGAGGTCTTCACATACTTCATAAAAATCAATCTCCATGCTCATCTTTCACTCACAAATGAATATACGACATCAAATTATCCTAATTCCTCATGAACTTCAAATCTCAATTTCATGCACAAATTCCTAAAATCACTTAACATTCTTATCATCTTCATCTATCAATCACTTTGGTATACACTTGATCTTTATCACAATCTCCCAAATTCAATCTTATGCTTGAACATTCTTCTTATACATATCAGCTAGACACAAACGCCCAAGTACGATCATAATACTGAGTTTTGATACCATCTACGTTAGAACCCGATCTGAAAACCGGATCCCAACCGAAAAACGAAGAACGAAGGAAACGAAAACGAATGGAAACGGAAATTTCGCATCGAAATTTCGAATCGGAAACAATCGATACTTAACAAACGGAGCCGACATCCGAGAACAATCAAGAACACAGAAACACATTCGTGTTGGAAACCTAGACTATCTAAACCCGGTATAATTTTTTCCCCATATTTCATTCCTTTTCTCTTTACTCAATCACGTTCAAATCATCATCAATCCATACAATTTCCTTTTTGGAAATGTATCCTCATATAACACTCAATTCATATAATTTGTCTTAATCACGCAAATCTCATCTTTACCAAACTAACTTCTTAATTCTTATTCTTCTCTTAACCCAATTTTTACCGAAAATCGAGAAGCATAACGGCTGTATTTTGACAGCCCAAAAATTCCTGCAAAGGCAAAAATACACTTCTAATATCTCAACCCAACAACACAAATCAACATCGGACCTCCCGTCTGGAATCCGAAACACCAGCAGAAACGCACATCTAAACCTAACACTTTAAAAATCCTCAATCGATCATATAAAATCTCAATCAATCCCAACCACATTCAATATCTCAAATCCATATGCAAAATCCACATTCAACATCCAATTACATACATAAACCATAATCGTACTCAGTTATGATCATAAAATCAATATCCAAGTCTCGAATTCCTATACATCCCGTAATAACTGCTTTATATACACAAAAGGCAATTCAAGCCAAAAACAATATCAATTCTCAATTTATACAAAAATACAAATGCGGCAAAATCGAACTTGACGCTCTTTCATCCGATCTCCTGCTCGAAACCTGGAGATGGGGATGAAAGGGGGGGTGAGCTCGGAAGCTCGTGGGTAACATATTTATAAACTGAATAATAAGCAGAAATCATTTTTCATCACTTTTAGCCAAAAGGCTTATCTTTTTCAAACTATGCAACTTTTCAAGCATTTTCTTCAAACCTTTCAATTTTTCAAACTTTTCATATCAAATTTCTATAATTTCATTGTTGAAAATCCTTTTTCTCATTTCTCAAAATTTCTCATAAACATGAATGCAATCACATCAGATCACAAAACACATAAACTCTTAACTCAATACATAAAACACATCAAACGGTTTGGGTTGGTCCTATCGAGCGTCTCGCACATTTCCGCAAGCGATTTCATGCACTATGAACGGAGGGGAGTCCAAAATCGGAATTCCTAAGCTACTTGCGGGCAGCCGGGAGAAGGCTATAAACAAGTAGAGACAGTGCACTGACTCACAAAAGAACCTGACTAAACCCACATAACACATAAGTGGAAAGAGAATTCAAATTGCCCAAGGCATTTTTTAAAAAAAATCTTGATTTTCTAAATCTTCATATCATCATATCAAATCGTGTCAAAATGCTTGACACATGCACGCATATTCACATCAATTTATGCAACAATCATATTAAATTAATCAATTAATCTCATATCAATCAAATGCATAAAAATGAATGTAAGTATTTTTTTCAACCCACAATCAACATATATTAATGCATAAAACAGCATGGTTCACATTTTTTCAAAAATGCGAAAACACAATTTTCATAAATCTTGTATTCTCAATTTTTCTACAATTTCTCCGAATCATTTTCAAACATTTTAACGTAACCCTTTGAATAATTATTTTCAAATCCTTTGAAAACATAATTTCAGAAATATTATTCTTTTCTTGATTTTTCAAAATCACATAATTTACTCATAATTCAAAATATAAATACATCACCCACCTCGAATTGACGCTAATACTTTGTCCAAAGCATCGAATCTTCAAATTCCTTCTTCTTTCCTCAACCTTAAAATTCCCTAAGCCATAATTATCCAAAATAAATATCATAATTCACTTAATTCTTCAAATTGGAATTAGAAAATACCAATTCCATATAAAATCAATCTATCTAAATTATAAATTCCAAAAATCTCCAAATCTTAAAATTGACCTAAACCAATTTATACAAATTCAATATCATAAATAACATAATCCTTAAAATTGATGTCATAATTCATCAATTCATACTAATTCCAAGATATCTAAATCACCAATTTCAAAAATTCCCAAATCTCAAATTTTACCTAAACCTTAACTCATATAAATTCAAAATTAAATCAATTCATCATGAAATCTTCCAAAATTAATCATGGAAAACACAAACACATCACCTTTTCCATATTTCTAAACAAAGAAATCACTAAAAACTCAAAGCTCAAAATTTTCCCTTACCTCTTTCTCCTTCAAATTTCGGATTTATAGAGCCTTAGAGGGAGTTTCCACCTTCTTTCATCATTCTTCCTTGGAATCTACTCAAAAACAAACTTTAAATCTCCAAAAATCAAAAACCCAAGCTTTCCTTCTCCTCTTTGCCGAAATCCCCATTTTCCTCCACTTTTCTTCCTTTCTTTGTTCTAAAAATCGACTTCCTCTCTTCTTTTAAATTTCCAGACCTTTCTTAAACGACAACACATCTTATAATGGTGCCATGTCATTAAAAATGGAGGGTAAATGACCATTTTGCCCTCACTTATTTGCCTATTTTCAAGTTTGCCCCTGCATTTTCTTTAAAAATCTGATGCTTTGCGTCCTGGTTTCGAGCATTTAAATGAAATAATTTGGACAAACTTTCTTCTTAAAAATTGTTCCTCTTGATCATACGAATCCAACGCCACCGATCGCGCTCAATCGGATCAGAAACAAAGAATTTATAGCCGAAATACTATCGGATCTTCACAAAATCCGAAACTGAACATTAACATAACTTCAGTCCAGAAATAGACAATCTTAGGGATGAAATTAAATTTCGATTCCTTCACAAGAGTTGTAGCCCTATATCTTAATTTTATATGCCCTTAAGAATCAACTCAATCGGAGTTGTACAACTCTCGAATTTCGCAAATACTGAACCATGTTCAGAAAATTATCCAACTTATAACCTATAACCAGATCTCCTACTTTGGTTCAATCAATCTCTTTCCATTTAATCTCCTAAAAATCATAATTCTTCAAGAAAATGAAATTAATTGTCTTAGGAATCCAACGCTTCGAGAATCAAATCAATCGGATGTCGGACGAAGGAATTATAAGCAAAAGATTACGAAAGGGATCGGATTAAAAACAAAATAATGGAACTTCAAAACCGAACTTTTCAAAAATCATATCTCTCGGTCCCGAACTTGGAATTTGACAAATTTAGTGTCAATAAAAAGATGAAAGGAAGTTATACAACTTCCCTGAAGTACTCAAAATCAAATTAGGTCTCGAAAGAGGTCAAAAACTCAATCAAAGATTCTGTCCAAAACAGCTTTTCCTAAACGACTTCCAATTTGTAATCGCTCATAACTCCTAGTCCCGATATCGAAAAATTGCAAACTTTATATCAATGGAAAGATAAAAACATCATCTAAAACTTTCATGAAGACCACTTACTCTAATTCAAACTAAATCCGTACGACGAGTGGCCTCGAAGCATAGAACACACAAATCTATACTTAATAGTATTTTCAAAACAAAGCATATCTTCGGAAAATCATATCTCTCAATCCCGACATCGAAAAATAGCAAATTTTATGTCCACAAAAAACTCTCTACAGAGGCTACAATTTTCATGTTGATCATTTTCTCGAATTTTGCCTAAATCAAAAAGTCAACTTTTTCTTCAAAAAGTCAACTTTTTTTTCAAAAAGTCAAACTCCAAGCGAACTTTGACTGATCATAACTCTCACTTCCGATATCGAAAAATATCAAACTTTATGGCTACAGAAAGCTCTTGACATAAACTACAAGTCTCAAGAAGACAATTTTCTCAAATTTTGCCTTAAACAAAAAGTCAACTCTCAAGTCAAACTTTCTATCTCCAAAAGTCAACTTTCTTAATTTTTCAAATTCTCTCACTTTTCTCTTTATTTTTTGATTTTCTACTAACTTTTCAATCAATTCATTCGCTTAAACTTTCATAACCCATACAAATCTCCACAATTATCAAATACATTGAAAACTCAAAATTTTTTTCTCAAAATTTCCTTAAAACATAATTTCATCTATTACATAATACTTAAACAAAACACTTATTCAATTTCATTTACTATTTTTAAATTCCAATTAAAGATCGGGGTCCAACAAAACGATCTCTTTTCTTGACCCAAATCTCTATGTCAACTATAATACCCTCTGTCATAGTATGATTTGACAACCATAATGGGTCTATTACTTTTTAAACTTTACCTTAAATATTTTGAACTTCTTTAGGACTTTAAACTTATTACTGATGAGATATAATAATCATCAATTAAAATAACAAAACTTCTTTCCATTAATGATTGGGTTCAAAGGTCCATTAATATTTATGTGAATAATATCCAAAATTTTACTACTACTAGTGGCACCTTTCTTCTTCCTTTTAATGAATTTACTTTTAGTATAATATATATAAGCACTACAAACATTATCACAAACCAAATTAAGAATCACCCTATTTTTGATCAATCTCTTAACCTTTTCCTTTAAAATATGAACATGCCTCTTATGCCATAAAGTGAATGACTTTTCTTTGTTTATACTCTTTCTAATTCTTTGTTTTCAACATTTATAACCAATTCATTATGATCCTTCAAAACTAAATAATAAGACCAATATTCAACAAATATTAACCAGCGCTAATAATATTAAGGGCGCTAATAATATTAAGGGATTATTAAAATTTTCTATTATTGAAAAGAAGTGAAAATATAACATCTAAGTTTTAAAACTGGTATCATCATAGATGATGTATAAAACACTTTATTCACCATTATATTACCATCTAATCTAAACTATAACGCTACATCTCCAATTTAATATAACTCTACTCTAGTTCTGTTACCTACAAGTATGTTCACCTCCCCTTCATTTGACGTCTTTTGATTTCTTAATGCTTATAATGTATTAGAAGTAACAATTAAGGGATCACTATCCAACCACCAATTTATATTAAAGATGACTCAAAGTAAACTGAAACCTCAAAGTTTCATTTCCTTTTCTTCAAATAAAACTATACTTTTATAACTCATTCTTTAAGTGCCCCATATTATCTCAATGCTAACACTTGATATTCTTCTTCTTAACCCAACCAGGTGGTTTATTAAATTGGATTTTGTCCTTTCAAAAATCCTTATTCTTTTTCTGCTTCTTTTTTCCCCCATAACTTCCTTGCCTTCTTTTCTTCTCTTATTAGGCACAAATTGAGATTAACTCATTCGTTGTTTATACCTCTTCCTGATATATATTATCTTCAAAGAACTAAAATCGAAGGATAAAAATTTCAACACTTAATTTATTGAGAAAGAATTTGAAACTTATATTCCATTTATCTAATTGGCTATGTCCTAGATCTTCGTAATGTAAGCTCTAACCCTATATGCTCCATCATACCTCTAATAAGTTTAAATATGCATAGGTAATCTAGATTCAACTTTCTCACATTTGGTGAACTTTTCCTTCAAAGTTGTCATAAACCTCTTTGCATTAGTTTTAGTCGATAATCCCCCTTAAGGAGACTATGATGCCCATATTGTTTGATATTTCCTACATCTATAAGTGAACCTTATGCTCTATTATGCCCCTTTTACTATAAGCACAAACTCATCCTTAACAAGAGTTATATCTAAATCTACAAAATATAAAGCCAACTCTACATCACTTTTTAAGCCTCAAAATTATTCCTAGCTAAGATCTCAATTAGACTTATCTTATTGTTTATGCTATTTGATTCGTTGGACTAATTAACAAGACACCTTTCATAAGAGAATAGAAAAAAAACTTAAAATTTCATAAAATTGTTGTTGGGAAGAATAAATAATGCAAACAAGAGTTTCAATAAATTAAATAAGAAACAACACACAAACCATTGTTCAATTTGGGCATAAAACAGTTCATAGAGTAAAATTACAACACCCCCTTATCATTATATGATATCATTAAACTTATACATAATTATCCGTTTTGAACATGTAACAATAATAAGGAACGAGATAATTTTTTTTTAGGAGATAAATAAGTCAAAATTAAGCGAAAATGCATAAAAGTAAAAATTCAAATAACTCTTATTCAGCCAACTGATGGTTGATAAAACTATGGTTTCGATTGACTAAATGGTCAACTAAAATCCTTCCTAAACGTTAATGTGAGATGTTGCCCTCAGCAGCTAGGGGTTCAATTAATATAATATTGTCTAGCTGACCAATGGGGTAATATCCAAAAATTATAGAAAGACAAAATCAATTAGCCAAAGGGCCAAAAAAGATCCAAAACACAAGATTTAAACATAATCAAGTCATAAAATTTACAAAAACTCATTTTAATGTAGTTATTGACTAATTACATAACTCATTCATAAAAATAATATGATTTAACTAATAATTAGTAAAAAATTGGTTAATAATCCTCTTTGATTTAATTATTAACTAACCTTATATCTTAATCATAAAAATAATAAACATCTATATGGTTTCATGCAAATATAATTTAGGTATTTTCTAAAATCAAGATCTTCAATTTAAGTTTTTCTAATAAAAATTTAATATATTCAAATGATTAATAGTCTATAATATTTATTGAAAATATGCTTTAATACTATATATAAAATTATATATCGAACAAAAACGATTATATACACCTTAGTAATTAATATATGAATAGTAAAATGATATTAGAGATACGGATTAGAAGACATGAATATTATTCTTGAAACTTGATCGAGTTATGGAAGCTTTCAAAATTAATTACGAATCACTAACTTCTTGTAGTAGTCATAGAACCAAGTTGAATCTTAAGAGAACTAAAAGTTAGTTTCTTAATTTCAATTGACAAAACAAAGTGGGGTTTATGATTAATTAACTAATAAACTAAATTTAACAAGGAATCAAAATAAATCAATTAAGTATTAAGGTGAGAAATTTAATGATACTTAGCTCCAATTCAAGGAAAATATCTCATCCAATTGTAACTTTGATTGTTGTTCTAAAAAGAATATTTTTTACAATTCAAGTAGTAGTTCAAAACTTGTTAGGTTAGCCATAATAAGTCTCAACTTTTCTTAAATTAAGCGGTTCAAACCTAGCATTCAAACCAAAACTTACCATAAATTGATTGAGTAATATATCATTCCATATTAATTAATGATAACAATAAGCTTAAGGAAAAAGACAACCCTAAATTAAATAACTGGAATAGCTACAACTTCTCAATTTAGTTTTTTTTTTCTCATAAGTTATATATGAAAATTCATAAATAACTTATTTGCTAATTGTATCAATCATTCCCAAGAAATATTTGAATTAAAATAAAAATCTAGGCTTAGAGCAAAACCTCACAAGTTTATAATTAGAGTTTCAAATCCACTTGAATCAAAATACTTGTATTTAGCCACATATGGCTATTATTTAACACAAAAAATAGATGAAAAGATAAAAGATTAAGAGGGATTACAGAGAAAAAAAATGAAAAGGAGTAATACGGAGAAGTGAATGTCATGTTTTTCCTTCCTTTCTTACTTAAATACTAACTTCCTTCTATCCGATAGAGATTCCCTTCTAAACAAATTTGGAATCTCTACATGATATGATCGAGAATAACTTTCCTAATTGAACTTAAACTCTTGAGATAAATCTCACATTTTGTGTGATCTCCTGACAATCTGTCATCTTTTTTTTTTTTAATTCTTGATCTTAACAGATAATCTCCAACTTAATGCAATCCTCTCTTCATTTCCTAAAAAAAAAAAAATTTCACCAATTAAGCACCTAAATCAATCCAAAACAAAGAGATAAGTCCAATTAACATAATTAAATCGTACCTTATAAAAACTTGTAAAATCACCTTTATACAATACCAACAATAGAGAAAATAACTTTTATGATTTTCTTGCCTCTCTCGATTACACATAGGGATATGAGATGCAAAGAGTAACCCACACTAGATCAAGGTGCTTTAATCGTTCTACTCAATACTCATACTATGCTCAATAAACTGTTGAAAAGATTAAGCTTATAAAAAGATTATAAATATTATTTAGGGCTTAGAATTTGATTTAATTGTAAAACCAAAGACTGACTAATTATAACCAAAGTAAAAAAAAAAATTATCAAGTTTAGTTAATGACTAAAAAACATGTGTTATTCTTTTCTTCTTGTTACCGTCGAGAAGAAGAGCTAAAAGGCATTTGGATTTGTGAAGGAGACATGTGAGGACGAGATTTCGTAAAAACTTGTGAGATTCTATTTAATATTGGATTTGCAGATTGAACTGGTGAACTTCTATGGATTATAACTTGACTTATTTTACTCAGAGCAAGAATTAATTGTTCCAAGAATTTATACATTATATAGTCGTAACCCTACAAAACCAAAATCATACGTACCGACATATATAGTTTCGCGATCAAATTCCTGAATATACAACCTCAAGAGGAAACTGAAGGCTAGTGGAGGAGAAGGCTAATCGCTACTGATCATTCTTCGTGTTAATTGATTTAAGGGTCACAACCCTCTTTTGTTGGAAGGTTTTCTCTGGAATTCAGCATTGACCAGTAATGGATTCATCTTCTAGTGGTCCATTTTGATAAATATTTCTATTAAATGTGCAAAGTTCCAATCCAACTTTAATTGGTCCCCTTCACGACATTCCATTACCATATCTGTGGGTGTGGAACAATTTATTATAAGTTTGCAGGTAAAACAGATTATAGCTCGATATCAGTAAGTTTTATGCCGCTTTCATTCATTTAAGAGTGAACGCGATACGAAACATCTTTCTCTTCCACGCATTAATGGCGTATCTGCTTTAGCTGCCTAGCCTAGCAATTATCCTTCCTCGCACATGGCTTCCTGGCTTTTGATATCTATCTGTGTTCTGTGCCTTTCAAAATAAAAACTTTCTAACTGACATTTTGGTTCTTTAAAATTTCCAAAAGTATGGGAGATCTCGTTAAGAGTTGTACTGTTTTAAAAGTCGTAACGATATTTGGATCGAAATTACTGCGAATCTTTTGTGATATTGAAAAGAGAAACATTATGGTTTTGGATTTTTTTTAAGAAGTGTTGGTTTCAGTGGATTATTATTTTATTGTTGGAGCAAGGTAACTGTGGGTTGGGATTTGTTTCGGGACAGTGTTTACCTGATTTCCAGCCTTGCTACTGTTGCCTGAAAGATATTGAAGAGGGTATGGGATCCACCTTGGTCTCAGTTCTGGTAATGAAATTGAACATAGCTACCAAACTGTGTTATAACTTGCCAATACCAATGTTTTGGCTATCATTAGCTGAACAAACCATCTTGGATATCCAGTGGTTGATCATCAACCTTTTCTTCTTGGAGACAATGAAATCCTGAATTCCTTGGATTTGCTTAAGGACTCAATTGACTGCTTAAAGGCGTTATGCCAATGGTGGATTCCTTTGTAGAGGAGGAGGCAAAAAGTTGACGGACCTAGGCCAAATGTGGGATGTGGTGGCCGTTTTCTAGACATGCTTCTCCAGTTGTAGGGACTTGACATGGTTTTTGAGATTGAAATGACAAAACATGGGAAGCCAAGTTTAGATTTTGTAGACCCCCGCAAAAGGTCGCAACTTTTGGATAAAAACTTCACAAAATTTGTACAACACGAGCGACCCTCAAGTTCTGAATCAAGAGAACAAAGAAATATGGAAGGAAGGAAGTGGGTGGACAAGGGTGGTCAAGCATATATGCGTGGTTTATCATGTCTTTAGGGTCTAATCATCTGGACAAACCATAATTCGTTTTTCATGTTTCTAGGTTGTGCTTTTAAACGACACATGAAAGTGTAAATCGAAATTCTTTACTGTAATCGAAGATTCTTTATTTCTATCGCTTCTTCAAGACATTAATGAAGGTAAAACAAAACAAAAAGATAAAGAACTCATAGAAAATTATAGTCATTCACTTTACCCTCAGTTTCTAACTTTCTTACTGGCATAGGCCTAGCCATTTCATTTCTCTTGTATGCAGTTTCAACAACTTCGATAGCTTTGAGACTCCTGCAACCCAATAGCCCATTTGGACGGCTTTTTCGGGCTGTTGATACTAGACCAGACTTTGCCCTGTTTTCACCTACTTTCTTTTCATCATAGTCTGAAACAGCTGAGAAGTCAGCGGCACTAGCAGTGACAACCCTCCACTCAATGCTGCCCTCACTCGGCGTCATACAGCAAGACATTCCATCCTTGGTTTTCTTTGTCAGCTTTGGCTGTGAAGTTCCTGATATGTTCTCTATCTCGAAGAGATCTGAACTAGCATCACTGTCTATGTCATCATACACTTGGCTGGTCGTGGAAGCAGTTGCTATGCTTTGAGCTTTTGGTATGGCATCCCATGTGAGCACAGAAAGTTTCCTATTCATTGCTGTATCTTCTTTCCTCATCAATCTGGATCCAAACATCTCTATGGAGTTTCTTGGTTCTTCCACTTTAACCCTGTGATCTTCTCTTATAACATTCAAGCTCTGCACACAAGAATTCACGGTTGATAACACAAAGCAGTCATCCCTGTTTGATCCAAAACTACTGTTTTCTTCTGAATTTTGATTGTGGAAAACATGAAACCTTGATCCAGACTGCAGCCTTCTCCCTCCCAACACGGCAGAGTTGCGGTTGACTGGAGGAATGGTTTCTTTAGTAGACTCTTTTCCATGAATCCCTCTGTAAGCTACGCTGCTTGTAGTATAAACCGACTTCTTGTCGGAACAGGAACCGTTGCAGGGAAAACCAGCAAAGAGCCATCTTTCGTTTACCTTCTTTTGCCTATTTTGAGATGAGCTCTTCGTAGAACTTTGCAATAATGCAGTTTGGCCGTCCCAACTAGCTTCAGAACTTGCAATTGGAGTGCCTGGTCTGCGTTTCATTTTCATCCCATGATCAACCCTTCTAATGTCTTTTCCGTGTACGTGCCTGACTTGATTAGAATCAATAAGCCTGGGACATTCATCGTCCAGTTTCATCTTGAAGTACTTCTCAGCAGAAAACACGCTTATTTCACCTTCTTCAGGCATAGAACTCTTGATCCCAGAAGTCTCTTGCAATGGATCTGTCAGCTTAACTACAAAGTTATCATCCGCTCTGCTGAGATAAGAAGAGAATGAAGCGTCACGAAGGGCAGTGATCTTCCTTTCACTTTCCATCGCACCAAATAAACTGGAGTAGGAAGATAGCTCAGAAGGTGGGATATGTATATCCTAGGATGACAAAGTTGAATGATACAAACTTTTCAAGGAAACTTTTAGAGCAGAGACAGGGCGTTTCGGGAAGTATCAAGGCTAGGACAAGTCCGGAAAGTTAAAGAAAAGATTGTTGAAAACATGACAGAGTTCTGATGTGACCGAAAGAAGGAAGGATCACATGACCTAGTAGGCCTTCTGGGGGCTGCAACATCAGGTCCTACTCCTACACAGTATCTTGGGCTTCATTCACATTAGTTTGCGTTTTCTGCCTTCATTAGATGAAGTGTCTGGCATTATGTCCCTAATATTTCTTTTTCTGAAAGTTCAAAGGTAATGAATTAAAGATATTCCCCTGATGGGCAAAAGTACAACACAAAAAGAGTTCAATTTGCTTCCTTGCTAGTGCACGAGGAGCAAGCTAATATGGGCTAAATCTATGTACTGTCAATGCAAAATTTAGCAATCATGCTCACCTTAGCCTAGTAACTACTACGCATTCAGGACCTGTTCACTACATGGACAGCATAGTGACAAGTGGGTTCTGACCCAACTTTCTGTTGGATAAGACTTGCTATGGATGATAAAGAGTCAAATCACCCTTAAGCCTTAAATTGTTTCTGCATGCATCCTTAAATAAGTGCAACAAAGAGATGTCCAAAGAAACTTTGTCGGAGTTTGTTTGTTAACAGAATTAAATATGAGTCGGGCGATTTCTTCCTCGAAATGTGATGTTTACACCAAGTCTTTTTGGGTTGGACTTACGTTTCAATATCGTTACTCAGAGATTTCATAGTGTCTTTTGCTGAATGGATTTTTTAGGCTTAAAAAAAATTCCTGTACTATTTCCGATGCTTAAATTAGTTTTAAGTTTGTCTGATTAAGCGTAAGATAGTATTGTAATGAGTTTTTATTATTCTAAATGAACATCTCCTTTTATATAATAGAATAGCATGCGTGAAAATAGACAATAAGACATACATGATTTGATATTATGCTCAAATTTAGATAGGATATGACATTATGCTATAGCTAAGGTAGAATGAGGTTGACGCACAGTGTAGATATGTATACAAGCTGGGCTGGAATAGATTTAACTAAAATCGAATTAATTTTTTTAATATTTATATGTTCGTATTTAACTCTACCCATGAAATAAGTTTAAATTTAAATTTGAATCATTATAAAATTTAAAATTTCAACCTAACTCCTAAGTTCAAACTTTCCAAAAGTTTAACACACTAACTTTGATTTCTATCTTAGCATATAAAATCATATTAATTTTAAATCCTTATCATTTGTTAAGTTAAAATAACCATAAAATCTTTTTGAAATAAAATGTAATTTCTTACAAAATTTATAATAAACTAAGTTAAAGTTCTTTAATATCATCATCTTCTTTATCCATTATTATCGATCAAAGAATCGTCATTTTTTACAGTTGTAGTTCCATAGTCACTAGCCATATGCCTTCCAAGTTGAAAGATCTAGTTAGTTTCATAATACCCCGTGTGACTGGTGAATTTGAATTCGCAAAGTACTTATGTAATTTAGGAGCAAACATCTTATGTCGTAGTTAATATTCAGAAAATTGGGGGCTTAGTGAGGTCAAGCCAACCTCAATACTAATTTAGTTGGCTGATCAATCAATTAAGAAACCGTTTAGAGTGGTGGAAGACGTGTTAATGCAAGTGGACAAGTTCATTATCCTTGTGGGATTTTGTTATTCTTGGTTTTGAAGAGGATAAGAACTGTCCATTTGTTATTGGCCAACCTTTCATAAACACAGAAAAAGCATTGATTGATGTTCATGAAGGTAAATCTTTGAAGAATCCGAAAGAAAGAAGCACTTACATAAACATTGACATTATGTATTAAAGTATTCAAGAGTAAGTAGAAAGATGTTTTGAAGAGATTAAATTAGTAAAAGTTAGACAGACAATAAAGCCGAGAAGGTGAATGAAGCTGAATTTGAGGAAGATGATGAGATGAAAGAGTCAGGTGGTAGAAATTGTTAAGAAGAAGATGAAGGCCATAGGATGGCAAATATCTAACATTCGAGGTATAAGCCCAAATATTTGTATGCATAGGATAGACCTTGAAGAAGGGAGCAAAGTAGTGATGGAACGTCAACGTAGGTTGAACCCTCATATGAAAGAAATGGTCAAGAAGAAAGTAGCGAAGCTCTTAAACGTGAGTAGCATACACCCAATATTTGATAGCGAATGAGTTAGCCAGTACAATGCATACCGAAAAAGGGCGGAATGATCGTTGTGGAGAGTGAAATTGGGGAGTTAATTTTGACAAGAATAGTTACGGGATGGAGAGTTTGTACATTTCTGTAAAGACAAATGCATTTTGGATTATGCAATACCCTAGCTACATTTAATAGATATATGATGTCTATCTTTGCAGATATGATCGAGGACATAATTAAAGTTTTTATGGATGATTTTTCAGTCTTTAGAGACTCTTTTGAATAATACCTAACTAATTGGATAGAGTACCCTAAAGATGTGAAGAATCACATTTAGTGTTAATTAGGAGAAGTGTCACTTTATAGTGCATGAGGGGATAGTGCTAGGGCACAAAATTTTGCACCAAGGAATTGAAATGGACAGAGCAAAAATAGAGGTCATTAAGAAGCTCTTTCCTCCCATTAATATCAAAGGCGTGCGAGCATTCCTAGGTCATACTAGGTTCTACCGTCGTTTTGTTAAGGATTTCTCGCAAATTGCAAGACCTTTGAAAAACTTATTAGTCAAAGAAATGCCTTTCCATTTTGACGATAATTATTTGTTTGCATTATCAATTAAGAAAAGACACTCACATAAGGCCCCCAATCTTAACATCACTCAATTGGATTCTCCCATTTGAGGTCATGTGCGATGCAAGCAACCAAGTTGTAGGTTGTGTGTTAGGTCTAAAAAAGGACAAAAAGTTGCATGAGGGTTATTACGTAAGTAAGACACTTACGGGACCTCAACTAAACTACACCATTATAGAAAAGGAGCTATTTGTAGTGGTGTATGCATACGTCAAGTTTAGGTCATACCTTTTGGGTTCTAAGGTGATCATATTTATCGTTGACGCTGTGCTAAAATATCTTTTTGTCAAGAAGGACGTGAAGCTAAGACTCATTCAATGGGTGTTATTTTTACAAGTGTTTGGCATTAAAGCGAGATTAAAAGGAAGCAGAGAATGTGGTTGTAGACCATTTTTCGGGTCTAGAGGGAGGGGAATTTGAGCAAAATGATGACAATAATGAAAAATTCCCTAATGAAACTTTTATGCTACCCAACAGTATGGTGACACCATGGTTCATTGATATAGCAAACTTTGTAGCTAGTGGTAAGCTTCCTTCTAATATGTCGTATCAACAGATGAAGCAACTCTTGCATAAGTGCACCCGATATCTGCAGGATGAACTAATCTTGTGTCAGCTATATGCTGATGGACTAATAAGATGTTGTGTTTCGGAGGAGGAGATGTTAGACATATTAACGTAGGGTCACGAAGCTCTATATGTTGGACATTATGGCACAAACAAGACAGCGATTCGAGTACTTGAATATGGATTCTATTGGCTACATCTATTTAAAGATGCTCAGGCCTTCATGACACAATGCGATAGATATCAAAGAGTGGGCAACATCTCAAAAAGAGACAAAATGCCCTTATTTAACATCTTGAAAGTTGAAGTTTTTGATGTGTTGGGTATCGACTTCATGAGATCTTTCCCAATCTCCACGGGGAACATGTACATTCTAGTTTGCGCTAAGGATGATAATAAACAATGGAGGAACAAAGTTTTGTAACAGATCTTTAGATTCTCTTCTCAAATGATACGAAGTCCACCGTCACGTTGCCACTCCTATCACCCGCAAACGAGGGAGATAAAACACATTTTAGAAAAAATGGTGAACATTTCAAGGAAGTATTGGGTATTAAAGTTGGATGATGCCCTATAGGCTTATCAGAACTCTTTCAAAACTTCTATTAAAATGAATCCCTTTAGGCTCATATATAGTAAAGCTTGTCATTTCCCAATAGAAATAGAGCATTGAGCATATTTGGGCAATGAAAGTTTAAATTTTGATTGGAAACAAGTAGGTGAGAAATGAGTGTTGCAATTAAATGAACTCAATGAGTTTCACCACAATGCATACGAAAATGTCAAAATCTATAAGGAAAAGGTGAAGAGGTGGCATGATTCTCATCTAAATCAAAAGGAGTTTAAGGTAGGAGTTGCAGTTCTGTTATTCAATTCGAGGTTGAAGTTGTTTCCATGGAAGTTTAGATTGCAATAGAGTGGACCTTTTACGGTCACCCGAGTATTCATCCATGGAGTCCATGAATTGGAAAATTTGAATAAAGAAACCTTTAAGGTAAATAGGCAACGTTGAAAATCGTATCTCGGAGGAGTGTTCTCAAAGGAAAGGGAAGTCATTTCTTTTTTTTGGATACTTAAGGGGTGCAAGGTCAAGCTAATGAACATAACTTGGCACGTTTGGTAGTTAAATTGAAATTATTTTGTAGTTAGATATGTTTTGAATTCTAAAAATAAGTTTTGAATGACTTTGAATGGTGTGGATTGCTAATTCTCTTATTTTAAAGCAATTATAAGATAGGGAAGCCAGCTTGGGGTTCAAATGAATTTGGTTTAAGATAACAACAAACTGTTGAAGGAGATGGAACAAGAACAAAGATGACAGCACTGACACATCCGAGGAATTTACAAATACTTCGCTACTCAAGGTATGGAGATCCCACCTTCGACACCATCACCATCACCATCTCAATTGCCATGATGGGTTTAAGCTCCAAACTTGTTCTTTTTTTTTTAAATATCTTTGTTGTCATTTTGTCTTATTCCTACCTTACGTATTATCTATTCTCCTCACATTGAGGACAATGAGTTGTCCAAGTGTAGGTGTGCATTGTCATTTTTATGTTGAGTGTGAATTTTGCATACCGTATGTTAGTTTTTACTTAGGTTTTCATGGTGTCAATCATATGAATGTGTTAATGGCTTTGAATTAATGGAATTAGTTGGAACATAGCTTTTTTTAGTTGTACAAATTTATTAGCTTGTGAAATTCATGTTCTAGGTATCTTTAGTTAAATATGTATGTTAATTAGGATATGAATTCAGTTTATTCACCTTAGAAAATTTGCTACATACATTTATAATTTTAGTTCAATTGAATAAGTAGAATCGTTCAAATATTTTCATGAGGAGGATTTCCAAAGAAATGAGGTAAGCTGTATAAAATGTGGCAAAATTGTTTATTGTTAACAAATAACTATTCCACTAGCCTTCGAGTTATGAATATAGTTAGTGGGTTCTCCAATTTGAATCCTTATTGATAAGATAATTTTTGTCTTTGATAAAGGAAATCAAAGGAGGCAAGAAGAGCAAGGGGAGAGACATTTTTTTAGCAAAGTTTCAAGCAAGGAAATTAAGGTGGGTATATGTTTATAATAGAATTAATAAACCAACAAATGTTTTCTTTGAATCAAGGAAATTTAATGTTTTTAAATTGCATCATAAATGTTGCATTTGGTGCTTTTTGAATGAATTGAGAATTTGTTATATGTTTGATATATGAATTGGGTTGATGATTTGTGAAAAGACTTTGAAAATGATTCTTTTGAAAAGATACATGTGAAGTGAATCACACGTTAATACAGCACTTAGAAAACGATATTAGAATGCACTAGAAGGGGGGGGGGTTGAATTGTGTATTCCCCTTGTTATAAATCTTTTCAGAAATCTTTGTTAGAAATAAAATTCTTTACAGAATTTTTATAGATTCTGATTAGTCAAACTCTTCAATACTGTGTATATAAAAAGTAAGTAATGATAAAATTTGAAACTGAAATAGAGATAGAGAGTACGAGTGTAGACACGAAGATTTATCCTGGTTCACCCCAAACAGTGGGCTACGTCCATTCCTTAGAGTTTCTTCTGAGATTTCACTATCTCTTCAAACGTTACAAGTATTCTTTCCACGAGCCTCTTCAGGTCTCTACAACCAGTATTCTTTCACACTTAGCTTCTGCAGGCTATCTGTACAACTTTTCTTCTCGAAAAATATTTGAACACTTGTTACAGAATAATAGCACTCAGCTAAATCACTTTTTCTCACGAAGTAATTTTTTTCGCTATTTCGTGTAAGTATCTGTAAGCTCTTTGTGAACCTGTTTTGTATAACTTTCCGTAAGTTTTCAGTAACTTTGCAATCTTCGACTTGACTTGTATTTATAGCCTTCGTCTCCAAGCGCTTCTTGATTCTTGAATCTTGAATCTTTAAAGAAGCAGTTAATCATTGAATTCAGAATTAACTCGAATCGACTCTTGCGTCTTCTTCTTTTCTCGCTCATCCGCTTTTGTATTTGCGTCTGCGTCGCTTTTGTATTTGCGTCTGCGTCGCTTTGCATTTAAATGCGTCAGGTTCGCTTTGCATTTGCGCTGCGTTACGCTTTGCATTTAAATGCTCAGGTTCGCTTTGCATTTGCGCTGCGTTTCGCTTTGCATTTTGCGCTCAGGTGCGCTTTGCATTTGCGTCTGCGTTCTGCTTTGCATTTGCGTCTGCATCCGACTTCGTCTGTTTTGTTTTTCTTTGTATTTGAACTCTTTTTATTATACATCAAAATCATATTTATGTAAAGTCATGTTGACTTAACAATCTCCCCCTTTTTGAGTATAATAAATTATATTCAAGAAAAGAAAACAAAAAAAAAAATACAGACGAACTTATCTTCTTCCTTTCTTCGTCTGATGTGGTCACACCTTCTTTGTCTGAACATCCTCTCCTCTTCTGTTCATTTTCTTCTTTTCCTGCTCTCCTCTTCCTTTTCTTCTCTCCCCCTATTTGTTATAATAAAAAATGATTAATGATTCTGGCTCTTCAGCAATTCTGCTATCATCTTTTTCAGATCATTCACCGTCTCCTTCATGTTGTTGAGTTTACCACGTAATCTACTGACTTCATCTGGTGGATCAACTAACGAGGAGGCTTGAGCAGCTTCTGCTGATGGAGGAGTAAAAGGAATTGAAGTAGTGTAAGCATCAGAGGATGGAGTGTAGTCTTCATTGATCTCAAAGGTAGGTGGACGAATGAACGTTTCAGCTTCAGGAATATTTAAGTCAAAAGGCACAGGCAACATCAGCAACTGTCTTCCTTGCAGGGGTAATGCTTATGATTGTATAGATAGAGTACTAAACAAAGGGCTAATACGTAAAGCTGTCTGAACCAGGAACTCAATAAATGTTCCTGTTCTTAGTCTTCCCCCTACTGGACAGTCTTCCACCTTATTAGTATGGTTGCAACTTGCTTTATCTGGATCCTGTGCAGGAGTGCATGCTTCATCAATTCTTCGCACTTCTTCTGCAATTTGATATACGGACAGATCATCACTGGCATCATCTTCAGGATATAATTTATATTTCCCCCTGGTAAAATCTTTTGGATATCTTGGCTGTATATCCGGTGCAACCATTATCTCTGTGTTCTTTGTGATTGAAAAAATAGTACATGGATGGCAGGGCCGTTTTGAAGGATATGGCATAGTAGCAGCAAATCCCAAAGTATCATAGAAGATCTTTTCGTCTTCTTTGAGTAACTGCGTTTGTTACTATTAATCACCATAGGTTGTACCACAGCTACTATCTTCTTCACTGGTTGAACACCGATTGCAATAGCAGTCCTCTGTCTGGTAACTACTTCTACCATTTTGATCTTCAACTTCATTTCCTCAAGAACTTATGGTAGTTGTATACCATCGGATTACGGTTTATCATCATCCGAATCGATACTCATTGTTGCTTTTGATGTGCTTGAGAAGAGTCATCTGAACCAAGCTTTCATCTACTGACTCCTCCTGTTGAGCAATAGGTGTTTCTGAATCGTATCTTGCTTCGTTTCGTTCCTTTAGAATAGAATCAATAGTTTCTTTCTGTTGACTAACTTCCTCAGCAGTTGAAGTGGTCTTCTTTCGACTAACCTTCTTAGTCTTTGCCTCTGCTTCAGTCAGTCTTACCGATTTCTTCGCTGGAGATTTTCCTCTTTCAGATTTTGATTTTCTCTTCCTCTCAGTCTCTTTGGATTTTCTGGCCGTATCTTCTTCCAGAATAGAAACTAAGGATCTTGTGGCTCTGGGTGCACAAGATTTAGAAGTTTCTTCTCGGCTCTGTTCTCTGGCAATCTTTTCTTCATGTTGCCTCAGAGACCTAATTCTTGGTGATCTCTTTGCTTTCTTTACCACTTCGTTCAAAAGACTTTCTCCTCGTCTTTTGACGACTTTGTTCATCCTCAGGATTGGCTTTCTTGAGATGAGGACTACTTTGTTTCATAAGAGGTCTTCCTAGCACTCTCCTTAGTTCATCAGCAGGCGATTTGATACTCACTGGAGATTGAGAACTTAAAACGGGAGTTTTCTTCAATACACGCTCCCCTTCAGTTCTTGACTTCCTTGAAGAGTCGGCTTGGTCTTTGTCTACTGTGCTCAGACCCATTCGCCGTATCGTGTATGCATCGATCTTGCTCTTCACAAGAACAGTTCTTCTATTTCTTTGGTGCAGACGAATACCAGATTCCTTAAAAATCCTCGTCAGAAGCATGCCATAAGGATAACTCGTTATTTCCTTTATCCCCTTAATCATATAATGAAGGATCAAGAAGGGTAAATCTATGGGGTTTCGATTCAGTAGGTAGAATAGACATTGTTCATCCAGAGTGGTCACCAAATGTCTTGAACTGACTCTGGGTAGAATGTAATTAAATAAAATTGCGTGAAGCACCCTAACCTTTGGAATCAAATTGGATGTCTTCCTCTCCCTTGAATCATTCATGCCATATAGTTGCCTCTTGATATCTTCTTCCTTCACACCGACTTGGGACATCCATCCGAACTTGGTAGACAATTTCTCACCAACCGATGGACACTCGATCACCTTCTTTATAAGCTCCTTTGTCACAACAACAGATATCCTATCTACAGAAGATACGATAGTGTTTTCTATTAGACTGGCGTTCTTCCAAAACTCATATACCTCATTCGTGTACACAGGTTCTTACGTCTGGAAGAAGTTCCTCCAACCAGCTCTTATGATTTCTGGTTCTACATCCATTCCGTCTCTTCTCAGTGACTCAAAGTTCACAAGTCTTCCAAAAATCATAGCTGCTTCCATTGTGTAGAGCAAAAACTGTCTTCTGGAGAACTTTTTGAGTGAGATGTTTTGAGAGAATTGGTAAAGCCGAAATGAACCGTCAGGAGATGATGAAAAGACTGCAATGCTTTCACCTTCAGTCCATTTGTAGGATTACAGTCCGGTGAGTTCTAGAATCATTAAGAACCTCGATATAATCAGATTTTCCCTCCAAAAATCTTCCTTGTGAGAGAAGTTACCAGCTGTAACTCACTGTAACTAACGTCGTTAGTTTTGACGTTACTTTAGTCCTGACCGTTCACTTAACATGACCATGTTAAGGTTGCGTCTTATCTTCTGGAACCGTACTTCACTCAGTGGTTTAGTGAAGATATCCGCCCACTGAAGCTCTGTTTCAACGAACTATAGAAGCACTACTTTTCTCTGAACATAGTCTCTCAGAAAGTGATGTCTGACTTCTATATGCTTCACTCTGGAATGCTGAATTGGATTCTTTGATAGATTAATTACCTTTGGTGTTCGCAAAAGATTGGAATCTCTCTTCTTGGATGAATAGTCTTCAAGTCGATACTTGATCCACAACGTCGTGAGCAAAGAATCTGCGGCATACATATATTCGCTTCACGGTTGATAGTGCAATTGAGCTTTGTCTCTTGCTTGACCAGAGACTAGATTTCCAAGAAAGTGACATCCTCCACTTGTGCTCTTCCTTTCGATTCTATCTCCGGCATAGTCCGCATCGCAATATCCAATTAACCTGAAATCTTTACCTTTCTCAAACATTAAGCAAAGATCAAGTAGTACTGCGAGATATCTCAAAATTCTTTTAACAAAGAATAAAATGAGACTATCTAGGATCGGCTTGAAATCTTGCACACAAGCATACTTGAACAAAATATCAGTCTACTTGCAGAAGATACAAGAAAGAACCGATCATCCTCTATATAGGGTTTGATCCACCTTCTTACCAAGTTCGTCTTTCGACAAAAGGTTTGAAGGATGCATCGGAATTGCTATAGGCTTCACATTATTCATATCAAACTTATTCAACAACTCTTTCACATACTTTTGTTGATGAATGAAGATCTTCTCTTCAGTTTGCTTAACTTGCAACCCAAGAAAGAACTTTAACTCACCCATCATACTCATTTCAAACTCTTTCTTCATTAGCCTCTCATACTTTAAACACAACTCTTTTGAAGTAACACCAAAAATGATATCATCAACGTAGATCTGTACTAAGATAAAATCATTCTGAAACTTCTTCCTAAAGAGCGTCTTATCAACTTGACCTCTACTGAAACCATTTTCTATTAAAAAGGTACTCAGACGATCATACCAAGCTCTAGGAGCTTGCTTCAGGTCGTATAAGGATTTATGAAGTCTATAGACATAGTCTGGATTTTTAACATCTTCGAAGCCAGGTGGTTATTTCACATACACCTCTTCAGCTATAAAGCCATTCAGAAATGCACTCTTAACTTCGATCAAAGCGACTTTATGTCATGGCAGATTGCATATGCCAACAAAATCCTTTATAGCTTCAAGTCTCGCCATTGGAGCATATGTTTCATCAGTAGTCTATTCCTTCTTGCGATTATAGCCTTGTGCTACTAATCTAGCCTTATTATGACTTACTCGCACTGATTCGTCTAACTTATTCTTAAAACCCATCTGGTTCCTATAATGGATTTCTTAGGAGGTTTTGGAACCAAGGACCAGACGTTATTCCTAGTAAATTGATTCAGCTCCTCTTGCATGGCTAACACCCAAGCTTCGTCTTGAAGAGCTTCCTCAACCTTTTTAGGCTCTACTTCAGAGATAAAAGCTACATTAACTTCTCTTCTGAATCTGGACCTTGTTCTAACTCCTTCTGAGGTCTCACCGATAATTAACTCTTCTGGATGAGAGCTTTTATACTTCCAATCTCGTCTTAGTACAATAGTTTCTGGAATATCTTCAATTTTGTTCTCATGAGTGTCTGATGAAGGAGTTTCTGTAGTATCATCCAAGTTCTTTGAAGGACCTTCATTTTCCATGTCATCTTCCTTATGGGGTTGAGAACTATCATCAAACTTGACATGGATCGTCTCTTCAACAGTCTTTGAAGTAAGGTTGTAAACTCGAAATGCCTTAGACGATGATGAGTAGCCTAGAAAGATTCCTGGATAGGTCTTCGAATCGAATTTATCCAACAGCTCTTTTGTATTCAAAATGGAACATTTGCACCCGAATGGATGAAAGTAAGATATGCTTGGTCTTCTTCCATTCCATAACTCATAAGGAGTTTTCTTAACATGGGTCGCAACAGAATTCTATTCTAAATATAGCATGTTGTATTCACAGCTTCTGCCCAGAAATGCTTAGGAAGATTCATCTCACATAGCATGGTTCTTGCCATCTCTTGAATCGTCCTATTCTTCCTTTCAACAACTCCATTCTATTGTGGAGTTCTAGGGGCCGAGAAGTTGTGGAAAATTCCATTCTCTTCACAGAATATTCTGAACTTCTCATTTTCAAACTCTCCACCATGGTCACTCCTGATACTGGCTATGGACATTCCTTTTTCATTCTGTAACTTTCTGGATAAGGTTCTTAAGCACTTAAAAGACTAATCTTTATGTGATAAAAATAATATCCAACAAAATCGAGTAAAGTCATCAACAATAACAAGTCCATATTTCTTTCTGCCAAGGCTTATTGTCCTTGTTGGACCAAATAAATCCATATGTAACAATTCTAAAGGTCTCGATGAGGTTACAAAACTTTTAGAAGAAAAAGAGGTTTTAACTTGTTTTCCTTTCAAACAATTTTCACAAAAAAATTCTTTGTCAAACCTTATTTTTGGCAAACCTCTTACTAAATCATGTTTTGCCAATTTTGAAATATGTTTCAAAGAGACATGACCTAGCTTTTTATGCCAGATTAGTCTTTCTTCTTCAGAAGATAGAAAACATGAAATATTTTGACTTTGAAAATCTTCTAAATTAATTTTGTAAAGATTATTTCTTCTCTTGGCAGAGAAAAGTATAGACCCATCTTTGTTTTTGACTTTGCAAAGATTTTGATTGAATGTAACTGTGAAACCAGAATCACACAATTGACTGACGCTAATCAAGTTATGCTTCAGACCATCAACAAGCAGTACATTATTTATGCATGCAAAAGAATCTTTACCTATTTTCCCGATTCCAATAATTTTGCCCTGCTGATTGTCACCAAAAGTTACTGATCCTCCCTTCTTATACTGAAGGTCTAGGAATATAGACTTTCTTCCCGTCATGTGTCGCGAGCATCCACTGTCTAAATACCAATGGTGCTTGTCGTATCTTCCAAGGAAGGATATCTGCAGGAGAAACTATTTTATTTTTTGGTACCCAAATTTTCTTGGGTCCTTTACGGTTAGTAGTATGCATGTGATGTGATTTTTGATGCATGTAACTAGGACGTTGATTAAAATGAAATGTCTTATAATTTCCTTTTTGAAAGATAGATTTTTGAGGATCGAATCTTGTTTCTTGTAAACCCTAATCCATCTTATCACCTTCGGATGTCTACATTTTCCAAGCATTTCATTCATTTTCTTTGTACTTTACATTAAAGTAGCTAAATCGGTGATAAGTTCTTAATCCTAAGTTTAAGTCGATTGATCTCTTCTGATCTGTCTACAACTTTTTTTATCTTATAATTGTTTCTTTAGACAGATATTTTCTCTCTCTATTACCTCAATATGTCTAATATTCTCTGCATACTTTTTCTCAATGTTATGAATACCGTATCGGACTCGATGCGGATTGGGCTTTGAACGAACGGTATTGCAATGCGAATCGCATCTGAAACTGTTCGGGATATTTTTAAATTTATAAAATAGTCCCTAAACTTTTTAAAATTGAAAATAGTCCATATTGATATATTATACAACTATATCTGTATACTTTACTAGTTTCTCGTTTACATCAACCATACTTTAAAAATCTTAATAATAAATAATAATGACAATTAATTTGAAATAACAATAATTTTAAATATTTTACATATAAATAATAATCACAATTAATATAAATAAAGACAATCATCATCATACAATTATAAAACTAAGAATAATAGAAAGCATTTAAAATATTACAATCATACAATTTCATCATTATAATAAATAATATTACATATCTACATCAAAAGATTCAAAACATCCGATAAAAAAACAATAAATATTACAAAAGGTTGATGACTAATAAGCAATCAAGTAGAAGTTGAACTGAAACAAAAATATTACATTTACATTACATACATATAATTTAACATAAACATCAATGATCAAATACAAGTAAAATTAAAAGAAGAGGAAAATAAAACACGAAGTTCAATCGTCAATGGGCGGATACCATTGGCAGACCGATTCTAATGATCATTTGGTACAAAATCCTCATCATTGAGAGGAGCTTCATCATCATCATTCAAATTTAATGCACCAAATGACATGTCAATGCTTTCCCATCCAAGATCATCTTCCACATTTAAATCACTCACATCAACCAAATTCGGTTCTTCAGAAACCCAATCCGCCAAAATATCAATATTATCAATCGCAATTGGATCATTTGAACAACTTGTGCTACTAAGAGTCCTAGTAAACAATTACATTTAATTATTAGAAAATTATAAGAAATTATATAAATATTAATAATTAAAATAATGAAAATAACATACCTTTCCAAGCTTTAAATTGTAACGAACAAAACCAAGTCATTCAACCTCTTATGCTCCAATCTATTCCTTTTCTTGGAATGGATAAATTCAAATGTGCTCCATTTCGTTCACACCAGATTGCACTCACACATTGACTTAAAATTGAATATAAACTTTCTCAAACTGGAACACTACATCCTAAAAGATCCCACCAAGCAATCGCAAGTTATAAGAAAACAAAAGTAGTGTTATAAACAAAATAAAGTGATAAATAAATTTCAACAAATAAGAAATAGGAAATAAGTAATACACGGAGAAAGAAGTCCTCTTTGTTGAATATAATCGACATTCCAAAATCTCCATAAGAGTACTTATAAGCCTCCATTTGTGTAGTTAAAGCAATTTGCATTGAGTCATGAGGAACAATTGTTGTAATTGTCATAAGCATTCCTCTACTAACTTCAGCTTGTTTTTCAACATCCAGTCTAAAATACACACTGGGATTCAAAAATGCCCCAGCTACAAACAATGGAGAAGAAAGTTGTCTTCTCCTTCTCTCATTAACGATTGAGATATATGGCTCGTATAAAGAAGGCTTATGTTTCAGATTGGCCTTTATTGCTTCCATTGCTCTCTCTATAGCATCAAAAATATAACCCATTGTTGGCTTTTCTTCACTATCAGCCAACCGAAGCACCCTCACTAAAGGCTCACAAACCCGGATAACGAATTGAGATGCCGACCAAAATTCCCTATCTTCCAGTATGATACTACAAACCTCCATTCCAGCATTAGACCTAGCATGCTGAGAGGTTACCCACTTATCACTTGTGAACATTTGCCTTAACTCCTTCCTCAACAAAAGAAAAGACTGAAGTGATAAGAAATTTGTTGCAAATCTTGTCACAGCAGGGCGACACAAATTCCTACCATTGGTAAATTCCCTTCTCATTAAATTTAAAACCCATGCACGATTATAAATAAATTTTGTCACCTTCTTTGCCTTCTGCATGGTCTCATCAAAAACAGGAAAATACCTAGGATTTTCTATATCCTCCAGTATTAAGTCAATACAATGTGCAACACAAGGAGTCCAAAAAAATGAATTATAGGTTCTTTGCAACCTTTGTCTCCGCCGCTTTATAAGCGGAATCATTATCGATAATAAACCGAACAATATTTTCCACCCTACTTCATTCACAACTTGATCAAATATCCCAAACAAAGTATCAAGATTTCTAATAAGGCCGATGCATCAATCGATTTTAAAAACATAGAGCCATTAAAACAATAAACCAAAAATTTATGATAGGCTCTTGTCTCCTATTCGCCCAACCATCACACATAATTGAGCATCCATTAATACCCCAATTCGCTCTTCTTTCACCAGATAAGCTCTCATTTCGCATACAAAGACAACTCAAAGTTTACCTCTTAAATCATCAACCGATGGTCCTTGTATCTGGACCATAAGAGGCTATGGCATCTATCATAGGTTGATAATAATATGATTGAGAAGCATTAAATGACGAACTCAGATCATACCACCATCTAGCTCTCGCCATATCCACATGTGAGTCGCATCTCTTATCGCATCGCACTACTTAATCAAGGTTGGGCTCAAGAGTTGTTCGCGGTGCAAAGAAACAGCAGTTGCCTTCTTCTCTTCCTCACTTCAGATTGTACAGGTTCACGATCTCGAGATGGAACACTACCGATGCATCAGCATACCACTACCACTACCACCTCCACCTCCAACATCTCCATAATCTCCACGAAAACCGGGAAATGAACTTCCACTACCAATTTCAAGATTCAATCTTTCCCTTCTATCTTTCTCAAATTGATGTTCTTCAAGCAATGTCTTCATCTGCCACTTCACATCATGACTTACTTTTTTACACGCTTCGACATCTCCTTTAACCCCAGCTAAATGTCTTTTCAATCGGGTGATTCCTCCACCTTTCAAATGCTTGTTACAAAACAAGCAAATGGTATGATTCTTTTGACCAAGAACCACACCAGCATGAGCCCAAGCCGGATCACTGTATCTTCCTAAAGGACCTGAACTAGATTGATCGGGAGTATTTGAACTTCCTTCCATTTATCTGTACACAAAAATGAATAACACATAATTTCAGTACATAATGACAATTCAATTCAACTCAATTCAATCCAATCCAATCCAATCCAATTCAATTCAATCAAATTCAATTCAATCAAATTCAATTCAATCAAATCCAATTCAATCCAATCCAATCCAATCCAATCCAATCCAATTCAATTCAATTTAATTCAATCCAATTCAATTCAATCAAATTCAATTCAATCAAATGCAATCCAATCCAATTCAATTCAATTAAATCCAATCCAATTCAATCCAATCCAATCCAATCCAATTCAATTCCAATTCCAATTCAATTCAATTCAATTCTAATTCCATTCAAATTCTATTAAATTCAATTCCATTCCATTCCAATTCCAATTCAATTCCAATTTAATTCCATTCCATTCCAATTCAATTCAATTAAAATTCCATTCAATTCAATTCAAAACATACTCCAATCCTAACAATTACAAAACATTCATAATTCCATTTACATTCAATCAATTTTCAATCCAAATCCAAATTCCAATTCCATTCATTCAATTCAATTCAATTACATTTAATTCAATCCCATTCCAATCCAATTCAATCCAATCCAATCCAATCCAATTCAATTCAATTCAATTCAATTCAGTTCAATCCAATCCAATCCAATCCAATTCAATTCAATCAAATTCAATTCAATCTAATCCAATTCAATCCAATTGGATTCAATCCAATCTAATTCAATCCAATCCAATCCAATTCCATATTCAATTCCATTCATTCCATTAACTTCCAATTCAATTCAATGCAATCCAATTCCAATTCCAATTCAATTCCAATTCAATTCAATTCCAATCCAATTCAATCCAATCCAATCCAATCCAATCCAATTCAATTCAATCTAATCCAATTCAATTTAATTCAACACAATCCAATTCAATTCAATCAAATTCAATCCAATTCAATCCAATCCAATCCAATTCAATCCAATTCAATTAAATTAAATTCAATCAAATTCAATCCAATCCAATCCAATTCAATTCAATTCTAATTCAATTCCAATTCAATTCAATTCTAATTCCATTCAAATTCTATTAAATTCAATTCCATTCCATTCCAATTCCAATTCAATTCCAATTTAATTCAATTCCATTCCAATTCAATTCAATTAAAATTCCATTCAATTCAATTCAAAACATACTCCAATCCTAACAATTACAAAACATTCATAATTCCATTTACATTCAATCAATTTTCAATCCAAATCCAAATTCCAATTCCATTCATTCAATCCAATTCAATTACATTTAATTCAATTCATTTCAATCCAATTCATAATTCCTTTTACATTCAATCAATTTTCAATCCATATCCCAATTCCAATTCTATTTAATTCATTCAATTCCAATTTCAATTCCATTCATTCCAATTCCATCCATTCCAATTCTAATTCCATTCATTCCAATTCCATAATTTTATACTTAACTAATTATTTATCAAAAATCAATACCCAAATATTAAAAATTAATGATTATTTAACAAATATAAAAAATGTGTCAATTAATGATTACCAATTTTAATTATCAATTAATCAATTTAACATTTAATTATTAATGTCACATTTAATCAATTAATTGTCAATTGTTCAATTTGCTTTAAATGTTGCTTTGATTTTAACTATCAAACTCAATTTCAATTTTCAAACTCAATTTCACAAACTCAATCAAAACAACCGAATTGGGATTCAACTCAATTTCACAATTTCAAACTCAATTTCATAAACTCAATTTCACAAACTCAATCAATCCAATTTAACCTTCAACTTCAAGCCTTCAAAGTTCAAACCATTATTTTCGGATTCATTTTCCCCAATCAATCATTCAAACCTTCATCATCCGAAATCAATTGATTTTTTCCCCAATCACCTTCATCCGAAATCAACCTCACCACTCTACCATTTTCGGACATTTTCCCCAATTCCATTTCCACCATTTTCCCCTCATTCCCAATCCTCATCAACAACAGCAAATCAACAACTCCTTAACAACACCTACGAATCTAGGATCACAGCAGCAATCAACAACAAAATTTCATTAAAAATCAAACACAAAGTCAAACACATACACCCAAAACAATGGGTCTTGGTGAGGGTCAAAGGCCGGGAAATATTGATTGTCGGTGGTCGGTAAATGCGTCGACGAGGAGGAGGACGGAGGAGCAGGCGGCAAGGAGCGGCGAGGACGGAGGAGCAGATCGGAGGAGCGACGAGCAGATCCGAGGAGGGAGGAGGAAGGACCAGATCCGGGGAAGGGACGAGCAGCGGCGACACCAGATCCCGACGATTTTGACAGCAATGACGGCGAGAGGCGAGGGACGAGAAGCAAAGAGCTTACGGCAGAGGGAAGAGAGAAAATGAAGAACGAAGAAGAAGAGAAGGTCGGGTGGGGGTGCGGGGCGGGTAGGTTTTTAGGTTTAATTTTTTGTTTTTTTGCAATTTGGTCCCTGAAGTTTTTTTTTTTACGAAATGACCCTTAAAAATCCGGTTTAGACGGTACCGGCCGATATCGACCGAAACCGGCCGGTACCGACCGGAATCAGAAACCGGTATTTCTTCCCCCGTTTCGGTACCGGTTTCCGACCGGAATGGAACGTTCCGGCCGGTACCGGCCGGAACGGAACGGTATTCGTATCTTTGCTTTTTCTTCAACAGCTTGTACTGTTTCAGAATAGCATGAGAATCTTCTAATAGTTCTGAGTAAGCATCATGCAAATTATCGTAGTCAGATTTTACCTCCTCATCACTATCTTCCTCGGCCATCAGGCAGATGTTCGCATGTTCTGATGACTCGGAACTTGTATCTGATTCGGATGAGTCTAGGTCCTCCCAAGTTGCCATCATGCTTTTCTTGCCTTCTCTACTCTTTTTTGGTTTCTTCTTGAGAGTAGGACATTCGGACTTATAGTGTCCAGGCTGATTGCACTCGCAGCAGATAATAGAAGACTTCTCTGGTTTAGCTTCATCTTTCCCATTCTTTCTGAATGTCTGGTTCCCTCTGGATTTCTTCTTCCACATGCGTCTTATCTTTCTAGAGATGAAAGATAATTCGTCATCTTCATCACTTGACTCTGATTCTGATTGGCTGGAGTTGTCATCCTTTGATTCTTCAATTTTTAACGCCTTTGATAACTTCCTCCTTCTCTGAGTCTTATGATTCTTTTGTCCGGCCTTCAGTGCTATTGACTTGTCCTGCTTGGGCTTATCTTTAGCGTTGAGTTCAACTTCATGAATCTTCAAGGATCCCAGCAACTCATCCAGCTTTAAGACACTCAAGTCTTTGACTTCTTACACCGCAGTAACTTTAGGTCTCCATCTCTTAGGAAGACTTCTTAGAATCTTTCGAACATGATCTTGATTGTTGTATGTCCTTCCAAGAGCTTTCAATCCATTGACAATTGTTTGAAATCTTCCAAACATTTGATCAATAGATTCTTCATCTTCCATCCTGAAAAGTTCATATTGATGCACAAGAATACTTATCTTGGATTCTTTAACTTGGCTTGAGCCTTCGTGAGCAATGGACAGTGTGTCCCACATTTCTTTTGCAGTGTCGCAACCATGGACTTTGTCGTACTCGCTCCTGCTTAGCACACACGTCAAGAAAAATTTTGCCTTTGAATTTAACTGTATTCTTGCTTTCTGATCAGCCGTCCATCTATTCCGTGGAATAGAATTGCCTTCTTGATCTACAGGTGTATAAGGTCCGTTCTCTATTACGTCTCAAAGGTCAACATGTGTAGATTTGATGAATAGCCGCATCCTATCTTTCCAGTAGTGATAGTCTTCTCCGTTGAATGCTGGAGGTCTAGTGACTGAGGCTCCTTCAGCGATGTATACATGTGACTCCGCCATTATCTTTAATCCACACTTCGCCAAAGTGATTCTTGGATACCTTACTCTGATACTAATTGAAGTGAATCACACGTTAATACAGCACTTAGAAAACGATATTAGAATGCACTAGAAGGGGGGTTGAATTGTGTATTCCCCTTGTTATAAATCTTTTCAGAACTCTTTGTTAGAAATAAAATTCTTTACAGAATTTTTATAGATTCTGATTATTCAAACTCTTCAATACTATGTATATAAAAAATAAGTAATGATAAAATTTGAAACTAAAATAGAGATAGAGAGTAAGAGTGGTAGACACGAAGATTTATCCTGGTTCACCCCAAATAGTGGGTTACGTCCAGTCCTCAGAGTTTCTTCTGAGATTTCACTATCTCTTCAAACGTTATAAGTATTCTTTCCACGAGCCTCTTCAGGTCTCTACAACCAGTATTCTTTCACACTTAGCCTATGCAGGCTATTTGTACAAATTTTCTTCTCGAAAAATATTTGAACACTTGTTACAGAATAATAACACTCAGCTAAATCACTTTTTCTCACGAAGTAATTTTTTTTCGCTATTTCGTGTAAGTATCTGTAAGCTCTTTGTGAACCTGTTTTGTGTAACTTTTCGTAAGTTTTCAGTAACTTTGCAATCTTCGACTTCGACTTGTATTTATAGCCTTCGTCTCCAACTGCTTCTTGATTCTTGAATCTTGAATCTTTAAAGAAACGGTTAATCAGTTGAGTTCTGTAACTAACTCGAATTGACTCTTGCGTCTTCTTCTTTTCTGCGTCTGCATCTACTTTTGTATTTGCGTCTGCGTTTGCGTCTGCGTCTGCGTCTGCTTTTGTATTTGTGTCTGCGTCTGCGTCTGCGTCTGCGTCTGCTTTTGTATTTGTGTTCGTCGCTTTGCATTTAAATGCTCGTATACGCTTTGCATTTGCGTCTGCGTTACGCTTTGCATTTGCGCTCAGTATGCGCTTTGCATTTAAGTCTGCGTTACGCTTTGCATTTAAGGTCGCATCCGACTTCGTCTGTTTTATTTTTCTTTGTATTTGAACTCTTTTTGTTATACATCAAAATCATATTTATGTAAAGTCATGTTGACTTAACAACATGTTTATGAAATCATGTTTTCGGAAATAGTTTTCGAAATGTCTCATGTTTAAGAAAATCAAGTTTTGAAAATGTGTCATTTTGGGCAATAAGTTTACAAGTTATGAAATATATATTATGTGGGTTTGGTTGGGTCTCTTAAGTATGTCAAGTGCACTTGATTACAAAGGCTTCTCCTGCCTGCCCGCTAGTGGCGTGGAGCTCCCTTGCGGATTCCCATAAGTTCACAGCTATGCAAGACTATTTTGTAGGATTGCGATAGTACGTTCTGTTCATGGTTACACAGGACCCTTATGGGAAATGTGTAGTACATTTTGTTTTGGACCTTCCAAACCATTTTGATGTGTTTATGTGCTCATGATATGTTAACAAGTTTGATGCATTCATGATTTAAAATTTGTGAATTTCGGTTATGAAATTGAGAATGATGCTTTGATGAATTTAATAAGAACTTTGTATTTGGCAAATGAACATTTCAAAAGTTTTGCTTAATTTTTCTATTATAAACTGTTTGTTGGAGTTATGTAAATATAGTGCCCTGGAAAGCAAGTATATTTACATGTAACTTTATCTTCTTCAGTTACAGTTTTGTAATGAAAATATTTGTTATTAATAAAACAAAAGAGTTTGGTTTTCTCTGTATGAGCATTATAGATCTGGTCATAAGGTACCAAGATTCTTTTGTAAGTAATATTTTCTCTGTATGAGCATTATATATCTGGTCATAAGGTACCAAGATTCTTTTGTAAGTAATATACATATACATAGAGATGTATGAGAAACATGCATATTATTAGAATCAATTAATTGATTCACGGTTGAATAATCAAGTTGGTCGCTTGATTATGGTTTGAGCAGTAGTGTTGCGATTTATCTCCATATAAGTAAAGGAGTTTACTTGAGGAATGATGAGTTTCATATCATGATAGTACTTGACTATCGATAATGGCGCTTATTAAATGAATACGGAATCAAGTATGTTTTCAAGAATAAAGTGGGCGTTACTTTAATCTTAAAACATACAACTTAAGTACTCGCTATTATGAACCATAATCTTGATGAGTGGTGAACTCATATATGTTTCATTATAATTCTTGATATGATCGTAATGGATTTTTCTGAGTATTAATCCGAGGTTCGCATGTTGGAATTATTAATTGAAACATGTATCGTGGAACATTCCTCGAATAAAGAGTTTATAGTGTTATCATCTCTTCTAGATGTTTTAAGGAGATTTGGTGATTAAACTGGCGCCAGTAGTTTGATGGACTAGCTACCCATCAAGTCTTAACACTGAGATGAGATCTTATGTGTTAATCACCATATAAAGTAAAATGAGAGATCTAGAAGGAAAAATCAACATAAGGGCAAAATGGTAATTTTACCCTTTGTTGTGCGGATGGCTATAATAAGGTTCTAAATAGGGTTTGCAATTGGACATATTCTCATAATATTTAATAATTCAAGAGTTCAACTAATTGTCTTTAGTGGAATGACATTTAGTTAATAAGCTAGAATTAATTCCAATGAGATCGAATTAATTCTGGGCTTATTGGAGCTTGAATTATCAAAGTCCAATAAGATTTCCCACTTGGCTTTAAGGAAGGTTATCAAGCTAAGTAAGAAATATAAATGGAGGTTAATTAGAAGCCCATAATTGAATCTTGGGCTTGGTCTAATTAAAGAAGCCCAAATGTAAATTTAGTAATGGGCTTGGTTTTTAGTTTAATGTAATTAATTAGATTAATTATATTAAAACAATTTTTTTTAAGAAGAAGATAGCAATTTCGGTTATTCCTAGGTTAAATGTGTAACCACACATTTGACATTAAAATGCTAAATAAAGATGGTCTTTATTATGGTTAATCATCATTAAATGGAGTTATGAACTTACCATTGAATGGTTTAATGGTTGTCTTTTAATGTTGGCTTGTAACCTATTTGCATTCATTAGATTAAAAATGAAAGATGTACATTAGATGGACCATCTTCCTTCTTTCTTCTTGGCAAAACCGAAATTGGGTATTGAATTTTAGGTTATGGTCTTTTCAAATAGCCATCATAAAGATAAATGAAGATAATCTCATTTATTGGCTATTTTATGAGTGATTAATGAAAGAAGTGATGCATTTGATGCCTCTCTCTCCTTCCATCCATTTATATACGAAATTGGTAAGCAAGAAAGAGTTCTTGCATGTTCTTTACATCTCTCCTTTCATGAAAGAGAGAATCGAAAATACCAATTGAAAGAGTTTCAATTTTGATTCTTCTTCTTCTAAGAAAATCTCCTCCAAACATTTTCTTCTCCTTTCCCACCAAAGGATTTTTTTAACCTAATTGTCCTTGAAGAACAGGTGGTAAATCTAATTGGTTGAGGATACTACAACAAGGAGAAAGTAGATTGCTAAAGGAAAAGAGTCAAAGGCAAAGGATTTGGATACACGAAGAAGGAGATGATAAGCGGCGAGGATTTAAAGTCAGAGCGAAGGAGTCGGTAATACTCCTGACCTTGTTTATATTTTATTATCCTTATACCATATCATGTATGGATTGACATGTTGATTTGAATTTTTTGCTTCCGCTACAAGTAATGATTTCTTAAAAGTTTTGAAATCTACCGTTTTTTCAAACAAAGCATGTTTTCTTTTTCCGATCCAACAATTGGTATCAGAGCCAGTTTCTAATGCATGATTTCAGTTCCTATATATTGGATGCATGGGTTGGCAATCTTTTTGTGTATGCTGCATATTTTTATGTGATAGAAATATACATGGTGTATGCTTGCTCTTTTGGTTGTCCATAGAAGTTAAATTTACCTTGTAAGATTTCTTCATTGGTTGTAACAAGGAGGGTGGTCTATCATCACCATGTTTCCTCCTTGGTTTCTTTTTTCTATTTTCTTTGATTTTGTAATGTACAAATTGATGTAATGATGAAGATGGAGCAGCCATGGATTGAAGAAATGGAAAGGTAAAATTTTCGGTGTATCCTTTTATGTATTGGCATAAGTTTTTGTGAAAACATAGTTGCTGGAATTTTGTTTCAATGGATCACTTTTCGGTTTTTATTGTAAAAACAAGTGCTGGATTTTTGTTTCAAAGAATCAAATTTCGGTTTTACTAAAATACTAAGTGCTGGTTTTTTATTTTCATGAAATGAGCTTCGGTTTTAATGAAAACTAGTGCTGGAATTTTTTTCAAAACAAAGATTTGGTTTTCTAAAAATCTGGTGCTGGAATTTTATTTTTCAAAGTGAAAAAATTCGATTTTCATATATGCCATTACATTTTGTTTACCGAATGGGCCGGATCATGTTTGTGAAGAGTTCAAAATGGAAGATCCAAGTCCAAGAAGAATACTTTGGGCCTAAAAGGCTTGTAATTATTTAATTTTTCTAGGATGGACAATCAAAAATGGCTTTATTAGTTCATGTGATGAATGGAGAAATGAATGCTTATAATATGTGATATTATGTGATTGCATGTCATTTAGAAAATTGCCAACCCTAGGCTTTGCCATGCATTCATTATGTATGAGATATATAATAAAACAATATAGGGTGGATAATAAATTGCATCTAGACAAGATGGTATTTAAAACTTAAAGCCCAAAAAGATTGAGTGAGAGAGGATGCTCCTGTGAGAGTCCACGGTCTCTAAATGATAGCCCGTTTGCATGTGGTGAAGTGTTACTCCCCATCGGAGGGCATGGATCCTATATCTTGTATGATTTGGGTCTCCTTAAGGATAAGTCCACTTAATGATAGCAAATGTGACCTCCCGCCGAGGCATGGTTTGTAGGTATCTTTAGTGAATGAATCAAATGGTTAAACACTCAAAATTTTTTGTCAATAAACTGCCCACTGTAGCTTTGTTGGTAAAAGTATGGACCAAATTAAGATGCTTCTTAAAAAATTGGGCATGAGATTCTTGGTAGTTTTTGTGTGTGAGGGTCCCAGTTTTTCTTTTAATGGATAAGATGGCCCACTGTCACTTAGTCTGTTATAGATAAGAAAAATAACCGTCGTATAATGTTTTAATTTTTTAAGTTTTGTTAAATCTATCATCATGCATACATGCATCATGATTTTATACAAATTTCCATAAATTGTTGACTAGTATGCTCATGTTTTAATAATTTATATTTTCAGACATAATCAACCATAAAATGAATCCACTCACCCTGCTCTTGACTAATAATAAATTGGAAAACGAAGACAATTTTAATGAATGGAGACATAACCTTGACATTGTTCTTCAATATGAACGTATTTCATGGGTGTTAACTGAAAATGAGCCTACAACTCAAGTGGAGATTCAACTCTGAGCAAGTCCAACAACGAAGCGTTGGTAAAATGTCGACAAGACTACTAAGTGTTATATTCGACTTACGTCGGTGCATGTTGCAAAAGCAAATTGCTTGTATGAAAACTGCTAGGTAATGGTCCATCACCTACATGAGATGTTTGGTGTGAGGACTAGGTCTGCAAGAGTGAAAGCTATCCAAACCTTTCATAATCTCGATGTAAACACGTGAATCAAGTGCGGGATTACATGATGAAGGTAATCTCTACACCACCGAGTTTGAGATGCTTTGGGTGGATATGGATGCGGACACGCAGATGATTATGATCATCAATAGCTTAAACTCTTCTTTTCTGCAGTTTAAGTTGGACTATGAGCTCAACAGCAAGGATTACACCTTGAGTGAGTTGATGAATACCCTCCAGAGCACGGAGGAGATATTGAATATTAAGGCTCATGGGCCAGAAAATAATGTCGCTTCTTCTTCTAATCCCAAGGGTAAGGGCAAGGAAAAGAAGAAGGGTCCAATGAAAAAGAAGGCCCAAACAGGGGTCAAGGCCAAATCCATGAAAAAGAAGGCCAAAGAGAACATCAAAGGAAAGTGTTTCCACTGTGATGAGATGGGCCACTGGAAAAGAAAATGTCGAGTCTACCTAGAGTCCCTAAAAAACAAACAAGGTATGGGCTTCCTAAGTTTGTTAGGAACTAGAAATGTGGCAGATTTATCTACTTCTTGGATATTAGATTCAGGAGCCACTAACCATATTTGTAATTCTTTGCAGGGGTTCCAGCAAAGGAAAAGACTACCTAAAGGCCAGTTTCAAGTCAAGATAGCAGATGGTTCCTATGTTTCAGCAGAATCAGTGGGAGTAGTTATCTTGGACTTTCCTAGTAGTCATAGGTTATATTTAGAGGATGGTTATTACATGCCAATGATTGTAAGGAACATGATTTCTGTTTTTTGTCTAATAAAATCTGGTTATTCCTTATATTTTGAAAAGGTTGTTTCAATATATGAGAATAAGGATTTTATTTGTGATGCGATAACTAAACAGGGATTGTTTTTTATAGAACCTATGAAAGGCTCACTAAACACCACAGAATTGATAAAACCAAGACAATCCAAAATCTCTAGCATTAATTCAAAGTATCTGTGGCACTTAAAAATGGCTCATATCAATCAGAAAAGACTTGACAGTCTAGTAAAGGATGGGATCTTTATGGGCTTGGATAGTGATCCATTACCCACCTGTAAATCTTGTATTGAAGGAAAAATGACCAAAGCCTCATTTCCTTCTAAGGGAAACAAATCTGAATCCACATTGGACCTGGTATATACTGATGTGTGTGGGCCCATGAATGTACAAGCTAGAGGAGGTTATGAATATTTCATAATTTTTATAGATGATTACTGAAGACATGGCTATTTATATTTGATGCATAAAAAGAGTGAATCTTTTGAAAAGTTTAAAGAATTCAAAGCTGAAGTTGAGAAGCAACTTGGCAAGCCATTAAAACAGCTTCGATCAGATCGAGGTGGTGAGTATTTATCTGGAGAGTTCCAACAATATTTAATTGACAATGGAATTGTTTCCAATTTCTCAGCGCCTCGTACACCTCAACAGAATGGTGTAGCATAGAGGAGAAATAGAACTTTATTGGAAATGGTAAGATCAATGATGTCCTACGCTATCCTTTCAGAATCGTTCTGGGGATATGCCATACAAACGACAACATATCTTCTTAACTTTGCTCCGTCTAAATAGGTGCCTTAAACACCTAGGGAGTTGTGGACTGGCCGAGTGCCTTCATTGAGGCATTTGAGGACTTGGAGCTGACAAGCCCATGTTCTAAAGCCTGAATCCACAAAGATGGAACTAAGGTCAGAAGTATGTTTGTTTGTAGGATATCCTACGGGAACTCGAGGGTACTATTTTTACAGTCCTCATGATAAGAAGGTATTTGTGTCGACAAATGCAACCTTCTTAGAGGAAGAGTTTGTGAATAATCACAAAGGAAGAAGTGAAGTAGTATTAAAGGAGTTAGCTATTTCATCCAAACCAAGAGTTGTTTTGGATATGACATAACAAGATGTCGAAATGGATTCAAGAGTTGAATCAGAAGTGCAACCTGAACATCAAGGTGTGCCTAGACGTAGTGGGGGGTTGTGAGACAGCCAGATAGGTATCTGAGTTTAGGAGAAGGCTTAATTGCCATCTCGGACCAAGAAGAAATAGATCCCATTACGTATACACAGGCTATTAATGATTTTGATGCAGAAAAATGGCTCGAGGCGATGGAATCGGAAATAGATTCTATGTATACTAATGAAGTCTGGGTCCTTGTAGATCTACCACTAGGTCTAAAAGCCATAGGGTGTAAATGGATCTACAAAAGGAAAAGGGGATCAGATGGAAAGGTAGAGACCTTTAAAACTAGATTGGTAGCTAAAGGCTATACTCAAAAGGAGGGTATAGACTATGAGAGACTTTTCTCCGGTTGCCATGCTTAAGTCCATCAGATTCTTTTGGCCATAGAAATTATTTCGATTATGAAATATGAAAATGGATGTCAAGACCGCATTTTTAATGGGGATCTTTAGAGACCATTTATATGGCCCAACCAGAAGGATTCATTGAGCCAGGTAATGAGCATAAGGTTTGCAAGTTGCAAAGGTCCATTTATGCACTTAAGCAAGCATTTAGGTCTTGGAACATTAGGTTTGATAAGGCTATCAAAACCTATGGGTTCATACAAAACCTAGATGAGCCTTTTGTTTATAAAAGCATACAAGAAGGTAAGGTTACTTTCCTAATCCTGTATGTTGATGACATTATGCTCATTGGGAATGGTGTGGGAATTTTATCTGCGGTTAAGGGATGGCTGAATGAACAGTTTTCAATGAAGGATTTGGGAGAGACTACCTATGTTCTAGGGATCAAACTTATAAGGGATCGAAAGAACAAGCAGATAGTTTTGTCTCAAGTAACCTACATTGAGAATATGCTCAATAAGTTTGCCATGCAAGATTCCAAGAGGGGTTTTACTCCTACTAGACATGGAATCAAACTTTCAAAGGAACAAGCACCTAAAACCCAAGAGGAGGTTGAACGCATGTAACATTCCATATGCTTCGTAGTTGGTAGTTTGATGTATGCAATGTCATGCGCTAGACCGGATATACATTACGCAGATGGGACTAGTAAATGATTTGATCCAATCGAGAATGAAACATTGGTGTGGTTAAGTGTATACTTAAGTATCTTCGTAGGACGAAGAACTTAATGCTTGTTTACTCTGGAAGTAAACTTATTCCGACAGGATATACGAATTATGATTTCCAATCAGATGTTGATTCAAGGAAATCAACTTCTGGTTCTATATTTACTTTAGGAGGTGGAGCCATAGTTTGGAGGAGTGTCAAGCAATCTTGTATTGCTGATTCGACTATGGAGGCTGAGTATGTTATTGCTTGTGACGTAGCAAAGGAAGCAGTCTAGCTCCGGAAGTTCCTAAATGATTCGGAGGTAGTTCCAGAGGCAGAAAAGGCCATTACACTTTATTGTGATAATAGTGGGGCAGTGGTTAATTCTAAAGAACCTCAGAACCACAAAGCTGCCAAACACATTGAGCGAAAGTATCATCTTATAAGGGAGATAATACATCGTGGAGAAGTGGATGTGGTAAAGATTCCCACCGAGAAAAACCTTGCTGATCCGTTCACAAAGACATTGACTCAAAAGAGCTTTGAGGGTCACCTAGAAGGGATGGGAATGAGGGATATGTCAAACTTGCTTTAGGGCAAGTGGGAGATTGTTTGAGTTATGTAAATATAGTGCCCTGGAAAGCAAGTGTATTTACATGTAACTTTATCTTCTTCAGTTATAGTTTTGTAATGATAATATTTATTATTATTAAAACAACAAAGTTTGGTTTTCTCTGTATGAGTATTATATATCTGGTCATAAGGTACCAAGATTCTTTTGTAAATAATATACATATACATAGAGATGTATGGGAAACATGTGTATTATTAGAATCTGAATTAATTGATTCACAGTTGAATAATCAAGTTGGTCGCTAGATTATGGTTTAGACTGTAGTGTTGCGATTTACCTCCATATAAGTAAAGGAGTTTACTTCAAGGGAATAATGAGTTTCATATCATGATAGTAGTTGACTATCGATAATGACACTATTAAATGAATCTGGAATCAAGTATGTTTTCAAGAATAAAGTGGGTCGTTACTTTAATCTTAAAACATACAACTTAAGCATTCGCTTATTATGAACCATAATCTTGATGAGTGGTGAAATCATATATGTTTCATTATAATTCTTGATATGATCGGAATGGATTTTTACGAGTATTAATCCATTAGGTTCGCATGTTGGAATTATTAATTGAAACATGTATCGTGGAACATTCACTCAAATAAAGAGTTTATAGTGTTATCATCTCTTCAGATGTTTTAAGGAGATTTGGTGATTAAGCTGGCGCCGATAGTTTGATGGACTAGCTACCCATCAAGTCTTAACACTGAGATGAGATCTTATGTGTTAATCACCATATAAAGTAAAATGAGAGATCTAGAAGGAAAAACCAACATAAGGGCAAAACGGTAATTTTACCCTTTGTTGTGCGGATGACTATAATAAGGTTCTAAATAGGGTTTGCAATTGGACATATTCTCATAATATTTAATAATTCAAGAGTTCAACTAATTGTCTTTAGTGGAATGACATTTAGTTAATACGCTAAAATTAATTTCAATGAGATTGAATTAATTCTGGACTTATTGGAGCTTGAATTATCAAAGTCCAATAAGATTTCCCACTTGGCTTTAAGGAAGGTTATCAAGCTAAGTAAGAAATATAAATGGAGGTTAATTAGAAGCCCATAATTGAATCTTGGGCTTGGTCTAATTAAAGAAGCCCAAATGTACATTTAGTAATGGGCTTGGTTTTTGGTTTCATGTAATTAATTAGATTAATTATATTAAAACAATTTTTTAAGAAGAAGATAGCAATTTCGGTTATTCCTAGGTTAAATGTGTAACCACACATTTGACATTAAAATGCTAAATAAAGATGGTCTTTATTATGGTTAATCATCATTAAATGGAGTTATGAACTTACCATTGAATGGTTTAATGGTTGTCTTTTAATGTTAGCTTGTAACCTATTTGCATTCATTAGATTAAAGATGAAAGATGTACATTAGATGTGTAACACCCCACTCCTGAGTGACCCGAACTCGATATCGTTGCTGATATCCGAGACCGTGCCCCGCGAGGGTGGCGTACTACATCAGTCGGTGAAAACTCAGTATATTATTTTCTTCTCTCTTGTTTTTTTTGAACCGTACATTAGCGCGGTAAAGACAGTAGACAGTATAAAACATTTGCAGTTATTACAATCATTTAATAATATTTTACAGTAACCATAAAGTTCACATACTAATCAGTTTAAAAAGGTTGCGGAATGCAATCTTGAGTCCATGTTAACAATTAACCATTTTCAGTTATTACAATCATCCAATAATAATTTACAATCAGTCAATGTATAAAAACAATAAAACCACAATGGGCTCATTATAAATATAAAGCATTGTTGGACAATGATTGCCGAAACTAATTCGATAAGACACTAATGCAGACGCTTAATCGATCCCGAACTCTATCCTTCACTTTTTATAGTAGACCTATTCCGTGTCAAACGGGGTACTCTTCAAGTCCTGAAAAATAGATTACAATTTTGGATGAGTTTGCGAACTCAATGAGGAACCATCATCGATGGTTCTCTCAATTCATGCATCACATAATCAATTCACATAATAAGGAGTCAGTAGTAATACTATGTTCTGATCCACAAGAATATCTGATCCACAATACAGTAAAACCCATTTCGGGTATTCAGTCCAGTAATGATGCAATGCAAATGTGACTTTTTTTCAAGTTTAATTACAGTTTTGTGACCGAGCATGTAAACAGTATTCAGTGATCAGTAGACGCGTCTGGGGAGAATTATCTCCTTCGAGCTCTAGGCTCGTTCAAAGATTTCAAGCTCTCAGCTCGTTTGATGATGGCACTTCGGTTTACAACTTTCCTTTATCGGTTTATGCATCATGTATGAATGCACATGCCCGATTATAACATCCCCACAAACATTGATCATTCATAGTCAGTCACATATCTAATTAACGGTCGGTATGCACCAATAATAAATCCATAATTCACAACAATGAGCAGTTCATAATTGACAATTAATCACAATCAATCGCGATAATGGCGCACGGGTCACACAATGTACACATTCTCGGTCGCCATTATCCCCATATTTGACAAGTAATAATTGAGAAACCCATCTAGGTTACTCACCTATTACTTAGAGCTAATGCCGAAGTCTCTTTATGTCGATCGATTCGACGCTCCAGTTGTGTCGCTATAAGAATCAAAGAACAAAACGATCGCTAAATATCCAATCCGAGTTAGTTAATGATGCACATGTAGGTGAAAATGCACGTTCATGAGATTCCCAGCCCTAATCCCATTTTTTTTTCATCAGAAAAATTCGTTTAAAAATTAGAAATTCAATGGCGCTGACGGTGCTAAATTTGGACTTCTATAGGTCCCCAATTAAATAAAACAGTGATGAAATACCCATTTCCCGGACACCCGTGAATTTCCCGTCCAAATATTCCCAATCTCTCAGGAAATGAAATTAAATATTTCATGAATCCGATGCCTCAAGAATCAGGTCAATCGGATGTCGGACGGAAAAGTTATAAGCAAAAGAAGGAAAATATATGATCCTAGTCGACTAGTCAGAGGTTATAGTCGACTAGTGCAGGAAAAATACATGTCGTAGTTGACTAGTGCAGTTATAGTTGACTGGTTTAAGAATCCTAGTCTACTAGTGCAGGTTGTAGTCGACTAGTCTTATTAAAATGACAAATCTGAAACAATTTCTTCCGACATGCCAACTTGTCTAGGTCATAACTCCCTACTCCGAACTCTAATTTGGACAACATTGGTGTCTATTTCATAGAGAAAAGAGAGATCTACAAGTTTTATGAAGGACACAAAAGCCAGTTTCACCTATAAGGATGTCAAAAATGCAATCAAAGTTACTGCCTAATCAATGGGTTCTAAAACAGTATAGTATCTTGTAAATTCAATAACTTCTCATTTCCTTTGTCAAAAATTACACAATAAATATGCTCAGAAAGATCCCAATGTTATATACAACTTTTATGAACAACCTGAAATCAAATTCATTTGTTAACTAGGCCAAACAATTCATCAAAGCATCTGCCTACTGAAATTTCCCAATCTAAATAGTAAATTTTAAAACAGTATAGCTCCTTGCACAAATGTCAAAAAAATAACTAACTTATATCAATGGAAAGATAAGATCTCATACTTCAATTTTCATACAGGACTTAGAATCCAATTCCATCATTAACAAGCTCAAAACTATCATGCAAATTTCTGCCCTGAACACTAGTCAATGACCTAACTTCAGTCCAATCTTTGAAAATTCATAAGTCCCAATTCTGTTATCCAAAACTAGCATGTTATAGACTATTTTCAAGATACTTACTTCCTTTACAACTCTTCAGAAGATCACTCAAGTCAATTCAATTCACAGAAATTGCTAAAATTGCTTCCAATCCGAATGCTCACAAATCTGACACTTAGGCTAAGTTTCACCACAATGTACAAAATCAGTCAATAGATAACAGTTCATAACTCCCAACGTACATATCGAAAAATTGCAAAATTAGTGGAAATGGAAAGCTAACAATATAGGCTTCAACTCTCATTTAGACCATTTTCCCTAATTCCTTCTCAATTAATTTAGAAAAATCATCAACACAATCAGGTCATCAATCCGGATACTGTTCACATAAATCCCAGCAGTAACTTTCCAAGTCAAATTTCAACCTCTTAATGCTAAAATTAGACAACACCTATTTCACACAAAACTGTAGCCAACAAACTAAAGTTTCATTTGGCACAAACTTCACCTCGTTTGCATAACCACACAATTAGTTATGCTCAAATCAGTGTACTAGGTCAAAATCAATTTTCCAGTTTTAATCTTCAACTTATATACTATCACTTCTAACACCAATTCCACATGCATAAGCATCCTAATAAACAAGAAATAAGTTACTAGATCATCGTAAATCATGATTAATGACCATTACATACCAATCAATGCATTTAACAACCAATTTATTCATTAACTACATAATTAAAGCAATATTAAAGCTTAACAATACAACTTACCTAATTAGCTTCCAATCTTCAATTCCTTTCAATTCTTTCTTTGCTACTTTCACTAACAACTTCTTCTAACACCATGCAAGGGTGAGTTCTCCATGACAAGAAAATAGCTTGTTTACAAGAAGAAGCTCTTAAAGTAGGAGGAAGTAACTTAAAGAAGGAGAAGAAATTGATGGAGATGAAAGAAGTGAAGGTTTTTCGGATGAGTGGGTGAAATAAAGCCATTTAAGTCATCTTTTCACTCATTCCACTAGAAACACCGAGAACCACACAAGCCTTTAATGTGTTGGTGAGGTGTCATTAAGACACTTGTTAAAAAAAGAATGGGAAAAGACAAAAATCCAATTTTCATTAATATCATTTAATAAAAGAAATCCTAATAAAGGAAATCTTTAACCCATTCAATTCCAATGGTTCCAATGTCAATCCCGAAATAATTTACCCAATAGTCCAGTACCATTGGACAAAAATTTTCGATACCGAAAATCAACCGGTTCGCCACTTGGCGATTTGTCCGATCAGGAAATTTTCTCTGAAAAATTCCAGAAAAATTTTAAAAAATCTTTTAAAATGGAAAACTCACTATGGCTCACTCAGAATAATTTTCCCCACACAATAACCACGTTAATCACAATAAAATGCCGTTTAGGCCCAAATATCGGGAATATCATGTATGCATGTACAGTTATTTCATGTGCACTATTTTCACTGATCACCAGTACCAGTATGCATAACAATGTCAAAGCAGTCCTAATCACTCTTACCCCTAGCCAATTTATTATTTTACCCTTCCCGTTGGGGGTGGGATGTTACAACTTCCCCCTCCTTAAAAAAATTTCGTCCTCGAAACTGTCAGTCCATGGTTCAATATGACAGTAATCATATGTTCCTACAATTCCCATACATTAAGTCACTCCATCATTCCTTTACCAAAAGATCGCAGTAAGGCAGTCGGTTGCTATGACTCAAATATTTATTTCCGAACCTGTTCACTTATCACGTTTTATCCATCCAATACCATTTTCTCCAGTAATATGCAGACTAAGTCATACTTCATTAATACCCTTTTTGCCAATTCTGAGTACACCTTACCAAGGTGATACTTACAATAAAACCCTTCATCACGTCTTTTACACTTCCCTTTCCTTTGGTACTAACACAGTGACACTTATGACCATTTTCCTATAACCGGTGTTAATGCACCTACCCTATTTAGCCTTTATATCACATTGACTCTTAGTCCAGATTCAGTGTTCTTTTGACATTTCACTGTTCTATATACATTTCATTCTATTTCATTTTTCCGATCCTGATCCACTTCAGTTAATCCATGCAGTTTTCCTAAGTCACTTTCATTTGTTTCACTCATCACAAGCATCTCGACTTAATGTTGGTCTTTGCCTCTTGTTAGGCTTTTTTTTTGTAATACAAGCGTGTACAATTCCATCTTGTGATCACCATTAATTCTATAATCATTCAGTGAAAACTACATCATGAGGTTATAATCCTCTGCAGTCCAAACACTTAAGCACTTTTCCTATTGAACATTCAAACCTCTACGCACTTGAATCTATAATCATTTCGTTCTATACCCATAGTTATTCAATTTCACTTTTCACATATACCTCCTAGAATGTCTAGCTTCGACTGTTCACTTTCTTGTTCTATCACTTTTGTCGAATTTTACATACTTCTTCTTTGAAGCATGCAATATTGTTTTTCCGATTTCACTCGCATATTCAGACTTATCATGGGACTCACTACTTTAACTCCTGCACTCTTAACCTTTCTTACCTTTATCCAGTATCACTAGATCTACAGCTTCAATTTTCCAGTAAAACTTCACAATTACCCATAATCTACTTAACATTCTTTGGAAATCCCAATATCTGTAATTGATCTATTCATTGCAGTATTATCTGTTCATTGTCAGTATAGTAATCATTTATGCCCATCTTTTTCCTCGAACAAACACAATGTATCCTTATAGGAATCTAAGGTCTCTAAGACTTTAAACAATTGCGATCATAACACCAATACCATTTATCAAAGTCAATTCAATTTATCTTATACCGTTTTAACATATTGTCTCAGTTCATCACACACTGCCCACTCTTCAAGGGTATGCTTATCCTCCGTATCAAATTCCTCGATTATTCATATAGTTCTTTTTACTTTTCACTGTTCAACACTTTCAAACACATTTCATCTATAAACATAGTCACTACCATTTGCTTACCTCCCATAATTCCCTATTAGGGTCTTGTTAACTTTACCATACATCATTCAACTTTTTCATTGAGTCCACAAGTAGTGTATTTGCAATCCCTTTATGAAGGTAACACTACATCACGTCATTGTTAGTTTCCCTTTAGGACTTCTTGTCTCTACTCCTTTTTTTTTCTTTTCAATTGATTTCCTGTCATTCACATCAATATATGCCAATACCTAGTCATCTGTACTTGAACTTCCATAAATTCCACTTTATTTGAGTATTTCACTTCGCAGTTCGAGATTATTTTCTTCTTAGTTTCAAATCAAGATTTCTCAACAGTTTTGCATCACATATGGAGATCTATTCACTTTACATTGCAATAGAATCACCTCAAATTAAAATTCCATTTACGTAGTTAGATACTTTACATTTCCATACACACAATACAAATAACCTCAGTCGTATATTTCACTTGTTATGTCTAAATCTCCTCTTGAGATATGACTCAATTTCACTTTTGATTTCGTCCGTACTTCTCTTCGTTTGACCATTAGTCTTGTTACCGTCATTATACTGTTCACGAACGTCTCATCAGCCAATTAGTGTCCCTAATTACTTTTCAATCATTCTTAACTATACGCACTATCTCAATCAGAACAATTTTATGCCATAATTTAAAGATCAGAATAGTCCTTGCACTAAGGTTCCATGTGACAGTCACATAAACACTTTCTTTAACACTTATTCCGTAATCTACACCTCACCAGAACTTATTTCATCTTATCCGGAAGCCAATTAATAACCTATACAATTCAGACCTCCATAAAACTCCTTTCCGTTTATGCTAATCCTCAAATAGAGGACTGATGCCATATTTTTTTGTTCATTTCCTCTCATAAAGGTACATTCAGTCCTCTTATGTCTTACTTTAACCCATTATGAACTTTACACTTATAGTCACTATAATCATTCACCGATCATCTCCTCAATGATTTCCATGTATCTTTCACATACGTTTCATTAATCATGATCAACTTTATTGTCCAATAGATACTCCCAACGGTAAATCAACTTAAATGCGACCACTCTTTTCATATATCACTATCATTGTTTCATTTTTTTCATTTCCCTAGTTTCATTCCCATATCATTCATGTGTCAGCTTGACCTTTTAAGGTCATATCCACTTGGCTTATACAATGTCATCTCCTTATTACTACATATCTCTTTATTTTTCTCAAACAATCTATAATAGGGTATTCACAGTCTCCAAAACACGAAAAAAAATACAACTCCACTGTATCTCTATCTATTTACCCATCCATTTACCATTTCTGTGTCCATATACATCTTTTCAACCAATCCAGAATTTCCCGATATACAATCAGTAGAAATTGTCAGTCTGTCTTTTTCCCTTACGATCTTATTATACTGATTTCCAAACTCTTAGCACCATATTCGCATAACCATTTCAGTCTCAAGCTTATGCGCTCATGATCACAACCATCTCACGAGTTCATTTCAGTTTATCTATACACTTTTATCTCAATATTTCTGCTTTTTCTTACCCTACTAGGCACTTTGCTCTTTCAGTTCTTTCAGTTCTAGGTAGACCATTACGATACAATATTGATCTTATTACAATCTCACTATCATCATCTTTCTATGATATCTACTGATATCGAACACAAATGCAGTGAATCAATATCTGCCTGATCGGACCATCTACGTTTTACTCAGTTCCAATGTTTCACATTTCATCGCATCTACAGTCAGAACTCTGATTCCCTAATCATCCCAGACTTTTCATCTCTCTTAGTCCTACTATAACCAGTATGCTTCTTATATCTCCAGTGGACCTCTCCAAGTTCTAGACATATTCGTTTTCTGTCGCCGTAATATTGCCACATTAATCAGGGGACTTAGTTTGATATCAATTCTTTCCTTAATCAGTCTAGGCCAACATAGTCATTCTAACCACATTACATTATAATTCTCATTATCGATGTTTCCTTTTCCCCTTCCCAATTGCTCATACCCTTTTATGGGTTCACATTCTGATACCTTCTCACTTTTCTCTCACTTAGTCACTTAACACGTATGCACATGTAGGATTTATCCTCGTGCGACTCAGACTAGGGATCGGTTACCACGGTCTGCAACGACACGACTCAAATGCATGCAACTTGACCTATGTTTCAGACTGTTCCCAGATACATTCGTATTGCTGGGCTCTGATACCACCTAAATGTAACACCCCACTCCCGAGTGACCCGAATCTGATATCGTTGGTGATATCCGAGTCCGTGCCCCACGAGGGTGGCATACTACATCAGTCGGTGAAAACTCAGTATATTATTTTCTTCTCTCTTGTTTTTTTTGAACCGTACATTAGCGCGGCAAAGACAGTAGACAGTATAAAACATTTGCAGTTATTACAATCATTTAACAATATTTTACAGTAACTATAAAGTTCACATACTAATCAGTTTACAAAGGTTGCGGAATGCAATCTTGAGTCCATGTTCACAATTAACCATTTTCAGTTATTACAGTCATCCAATAATAATTTACAATCAGTCAATGTATAAAAACAATAAAACCACAATGGGCTCATTATAAATATAAAACATTGTTGTACAATGATTGTCGAAACTAATTTGATAAGACACTAATGCAGACGCGAACTGATCCTGACCTCTATCCTTCACTTGCCTACAGTAGACCTACTCCCGTGTCAAATGGGGTACTCTTCAAGTCCTGAAAAATAGATTTCAATTTTGGATGAGTTTGTGAACTCAATGAGGAACCATCATCAATTCATGCATCACATAATCAATTCATAGTAATAAGCGATTCTTGATAATACTACGGTCTCTGATCCACATAATATACACTCACAATACAGTAAAACCCATTTCGGGTATTTAGTCCAGTAATGATGCAATGCAAATGTGACTCTTTTTTCAGTTTAATTACAGTGTTGTGACCGAGCACGTAAACAGTATTCAGTGATCAATAGACGCGTCTGGGGAGAATTATCTCCCTTCGAGCTCTAGGCTCGTTTCAGTATTTCGAGCTCTAGGCTCGTTTCAGTATCAGTGGCGATTCGGTTCACAACTTTCCTTTATCAGTTTATACATCTGTGTATGAATGCACATGCCCAGTTACAACATCCCCACAAACAGTTAATCATTCATAGTCAAGCACAGTCAATTAACAGTCCATAATTCACAACAGTGAATAGTTCATAATTGACAATTAATCACAGTCAATCACAGTAATGGCAGACAGGTCACACAATGTACACATTCCTGGTCCCGCCGTTGTTGGGACCCGATCTGGAAATCGGATCCCAACCGGAAAGCGGAAACCGAAGACGAACAGAATTCGGAATCGAATGCGAATTGCATCAAATACAAAGCGAACGAATTAATTAAACTGAACAAACATCGACATCCGTTGCAAACATGAAGTATAGGAAACTAATCGCATTGGAAACCCTAAGACGTACCATTCCGAAATCCGGTATAATTTTTTTTCTTTTCATGCTTAATCACTTTACTTCAGTACATACAAAATCATCATATGCTTGGATACTCATACAAATCCCAAATCGCACTCAAATCATAATAAACTTCTTAACATTAATACCAATCTCATAAATCCATCTTTCATACATCTAAATTTTATTTTTCTTCTTTTCCAATTTATTTTCTAACGAAAATTCAAAAGATAACGATCGCATTTATCCTATCCCAAAAATTCCTACAAAGGCAAAATACACTTCTAATATCACAAAATCCAAAATCATCATCGGACCCTCCCGTCCGGAATCCATAACACCAGTAGGAATGCACATCTAAACCTAACACTTCATAAATCCTCAATCGATTATATAAAATCTCAATCAATCCCAACCACATTCAATATGTCAAATCCATATACAAAATCCTCATTCAATATCCAATTACAAACATAAAGCATAATCATACTCAATTATGATCATAAAATCAATATCCAAGTCTCGAATTCATATACATCCCGTAATAACTGTTTTATATACACAAAAGGCTTCTCAATTTACACAAAAATACAAATGCGGCAAAATCAAACTTGACGCTCTTTCATCTGATCTCCTGCTCGAATACCTGGAGATTGGGATGAAAGGGGGTGAGCTCGGAAGCTCGTGGATAATATATTTATAAATTGAAACATAAGCTAAAATTATCTTTTTAAAATTTTCAAACATTTCCCATTCGGAAGTTTATCCAAAAACCCATTTTCAAACTTTCCAAAACATTCATAAATAGTTTTGAAAATTCATAATTGAAAATTCACTTTCTCCTTTCTCAAATTCTCAAACTTTTTACCAATCATGCACAGCTTTAAACATGAATGCATCACATAGCACATAAACAAAATCAAAAATCACATAACATAACAGAATGGTTTGATGTTGGACCCCACACCCCACCCGTAGGTGTTTGCAGGTTATAATGCAGCGTGTGTTTGCGAGTTATACCGCGACATCTAACACAAATCACAACAACACATTAAATGGTTTGGTTTGGTCCATAACAGGACGTACTGCACACTTCCGCATAACGGTCATGTGTAGCCGTGAAGGGAGTCCGTGATCGAAACTCCATTGCCTCTTACAGGCAGCCGAGAGAAGGCTTGAGACAATGCACTGACTCACAAAAGGACCTGATCAAACCCACATAACACATAAGCGAAAACGGAAATTCAGATTGCCCGAAGGCACTTTTCAAAAATCTTGATTTTTCACATTTTTTCAAAGCATAACATCAAATTTTGTCAAAAAGCTTGACACATGCATATTCCACATATACAATCATATTCAATAAATCAATTAATCGCATATAAATCAAACGCATAAACATGAATGCAATTATTTCTTTCACACATAAATCAAAACATATATAGTTTCATAAAACACATTGCTCAAATTGTCTAAAAACATGATTTTCATAAATCTTGTATTTTCTAAAAATCATTTCTAACATAAGGAAATTAATCCTTCAAAATCATAATATCCAAACATTTTATCAACAATAAGTTATCAAAATCAAATTTTGTTTTCTTTAATTTTCAAAATTCACATATAGCTTATAAATCAAAATATAAATATACTACCCACCTCATATCCATGCTAATAACTTGCTTTGTGCCTCAATTTCTCCAAAGCTTCCTTCTTTCTTCCAATTCAACATTCCCTCTTTCTCCTTCTATTTTCGGATTTCTTGATTCCCAAAGCTAGCTTTCTTCATTCTCCATGTTTTTCCTTTGAAACCAAGCAAAACTCAAGCTCAAAGATCAAAAAATTTCGAAATCCCACTTACTCTTTCTTCTTCTCCATTCTTTCTCCCATACGAAAGCAACTCCTCATTCTTTCTCATCTTCTTTTCTTATTTTTCATGTAAGTTTCGTGGGTCTCAGCTCTTATTTTCACCCTAAACGACAGCCACTAGAGAGTTTTGCCATGTCATTAAAATGATAGGCTAAAGACTCTTATGCCCCTTCTTTTTAGCCTATTTCCAAAAATGCCCTTCAATGTGTCTAAAAAACTGTCATTTCGTGTCCAGAATTTGAGCAGCTAAACGAAATAATTTGGACAAACTTTCTTCTTAAACATTGTTCCTCTAGATCATACGAATCCAACGCCACTGACCGCGCTCAATTCGGATCTAAAACGAGAAAGTTATAGCCAAAATACTCTCAGACCTTCACAAAATCCGAGACTAAACATTAACATAACTTCAGTTCAGAAATTTACAATCTTAGGGATGAAACTAAATTTCGATCCCTTCACATGATTTGTAGCCCCATATCTTAACTTTATTTTCCCTCAAGAATCAACTCAATCGGAGTTGTACAGCTCCCGAATTTCGCAAAATACCGAACCATGTTCAGAAAATTTTCTAACTTAACCACCTTAACCCATCCTCACTCTTGATTCAATAAATTCTCATTCCATTTAATCTCCTAAAAATCATAATTCTTCCTGAAAATGAAATTAATCGTCGTAGGAATCCAACACTTCGAGAATCGAGTCAATGGGATGCCGGATGACGGAATTATAAGCAAAAGATTACAAATGGGATTGGATTAAAAACAAAGTAATGGAACTTCAAAACCGAACTTTTCAAAAATCATATCTCTCGATCCCAAACTCGGAATTTGATAAATTTAGTGTCTATGAAAAGATAAAAGGAAGCTCTACAACTTCCCGGAAGAACTCAAAATCAAATTAGGTCTCAAAAGGGGTCAAAACCTCAATCAAAGATTCTGTCCAAAACAGCTTTTCCTAAACGACTTCCAATTTTTAATCGCTCATAACTCCTTGCCCCGATATCGAAAAATTGCAAACTTTATATCAATGGAAAGATAAAAATATCATCTAAAACTTTTATGAAGACCACTTACTCTAATTCAGACTAAATCCATACGACGAGTGGCCTCAAAACCTAGAACACACAAATCTATACTTAATAGCATTTTCAAAACAAAGCATATCTTCAGAAAATCATATCTTTCAATCCCGACATCGAAAAATAGCAAACTTTATGTCCACAAAAAGCTCTCGACAGAGGCTACAATGTTCATGTTGATCACTTTCTCGAATTTTGCCTAAATCAAAAAGTCAACTTTTTTCTCAAAAAGTCAAACTTCAAGCGAACTTTGACTGATCATAACTCTCACTCCCGATATCGAAAAATATCAAACTTTATGGCTACAGAAAGCTCTTAACATAAACTACAAATTTCCAGAAGATTATTTTCTCAAATTCTCCCAAAATCAAAAAGTCAACTCTCAAGTCAAACATTTTATCTCCAAAAGTCAAACTTTCTAAATTCTTCAAATTTTCACACTTTTTCTTTTTAATTCTTACTATTTAACTTCATTTTAATCAACTCAGCCACTTTCTTCTCATAATCCATATAAGTTCACTGAAATATCAAAGTCCTCAAAATTAAACAATTCTTTTCTCATAATTTTTTTTAACTTCATCAAATTTCCTTAAATTCATAATTTTCTCACCAATTTCTTTCTCACTTAAATTCATTTTAATATTTCTAATTTTCATCAAAAGTTCGGGATCCAACATTTCTCTCCTCTTAAACTAATTTCGTCCTCGAAATTCATCGTAGTAAATCATCAAGTAATACATTCTCTTGGTGATTTCTTTCAAAAGATTATAGTCACTTTTCTTATCTAATTTCCTCATCATACATTCTTAACTTACTTATATCAAGTACACCACATTTCACTATATCCACAATTCAATATGCCTTACATATATAGATATAAACTCAAGTTGTCTCATCATCAAGTATCCCTTAATTGCATCTTACATATGCATATTCGAAAATAATTCATCCAAATTTAATTTGTCAAATATTTCATGACATACCTTCATATCAGTTAATCCTATCCTTCAAGTATTTCTTGATTTAACTCACACATGTATAACTAAAATCAATTCTTCCCATTTCATCATGAAATTCTCCTTTCAATTGCCCTTAACACTTTCTTCTAATCAATCATCACTCATCACCTTAATCAAACAATCCACTAGGTTCTTCACATCATGCATGACATATCATTTCCATCTTTATCACTCTCTCACTAATGCAATCCTATTCATTAAAACTCTGAACAAACACTTCCGCCCAAGTATGATCATAATACTGGGCTCTGATACCATTTATATCGGGACCCGATCCGGAAATCGGATCCCAACTGGAAAGCAAAAATTGAAGACGAACAGAATTCGGAATCGAATGCGAATTGCATCAAATACAAAGCGAACGAATTAATTAAACTGAACAAACATCGACATCTGTTGCTATCATGAAGTATAGGAAACTAATCGCGTTGGAAACCCTAAGACGTACCATTCCGAAATCCGGTATAATTTTTTTTCTTGTCATGCTTAATCACTTTACTTCATTACATACAAAATCATCATATGCTTGGATACTAATACAAATCCCAAATCGCACTCAAATCATAATAAACTTCTTAACATTAATACCATTCTCATAAATCCATCTTTCATACATCTAAATTTTATTTTTCTTCTTTTCCAATTTATTTTCTAACGAAAATTCGGCAGTATAACGGCTGCATTTATCCTGTCCCAAAAATTCTTGTAAAGGCAAAATACACTTATAATATCACAAAATCCAAAATCATCATCGGGCCCTCCTGTCCGGAATCCATAACACCAGCAGGAACGCACATCTAAACCTAACACTTCATAAATCCTCAATCGATTATATAAAATCTCAATCAATCCCAACCACATTCAATATCTCAAATCCATATACAAAATCCTCATTCAATATCCAATTACAAACATAAAGCATAATCATACTCAATTATGATCATAAAATCAATATCCAAGTCTCGAATTCATATACATCCCGTAATAATTGTTTTATATACACAAAAGGCAATTCAAGCCAAAATAATATCAATTCTCAATTTACACAAAAATACAAATGCGGCAAAATCAAACTTGACGCTCTTTCATCCGATCTCCTGCTCGAATACCGAACCATGTTCTTGATTCGACTCACACATGTATAACTAAAATCAATTCTTCCCATTTCATCATGAAATTCTCCTCTCAATTGCCCTTAACACTTTCTTCTAATCAATCATCACTCATCACCTTAATCAAACAATCCACTAGGTTCTTCACATCATGCATGACATATCATTTCCATCTTTATCACTCTCTCACTAATGCAATCCTATTCATTAAAACTTTGAACAAACACTTCCGCCCAAGTATGATCATAATACTGGGCTCTGATACCATCTATGTTGGGACCCAATCCGAAAACCGGATCCTAACCGGAAAGCGAAAACTGAAGACGAACAAAATTCGGAATCGAATGCGAATTGCATCAAATACAAAGCGAACAAATTAATTAAACTGAACAAACATCGACATCCGTTGCAAACATGAAGTATAGGAAACTAATCGCGTTGGAAACCCTAAGACGTACCATTCCGAAATCCCGTATAATTTTTTTTCTTTTCATGCTTAATCACTTTACTTCATTACATACAAAATCATCATATGCTTGGATACTCATACAAATCCCAAATCGCACTCAAATCATAATAAACTTCTTAACATTAATACCAATCTCATAAATCCATCTTTCATACATCTAAATTTTATTTTTCTTCTTTTCCAATTTATTTTCTAACTAAAAATTAAAAGATAACGAATTGCATTTATCCTATCCCAAAAATTTCTGCAAAGGCAAAATACACTTCTAATATCACAAAATCCAAAATCATCATCGGACCCTCCCGTCCGGAATCCATAACACCAGCAGGAACGCACATCTAAACCTAACAGTTCATAAATCCTCAATCGATTATATAAAATCTCAATCAATCCCAACCACATTCAATATCTCAAATCCATATACAAAATCCTCATTCAATATCCAATTACAAACATAAAGCATAATCATACTCAATTATGATCATAAAATCAATATCCAAGTCTCGAATTCATATACATCCCGTAATAACTGTTTCATATACACAAAAGGCAATTCAAGCCAAAACAATATCAATTCTCAATTTACACAAAAATACAAATGCGGCAAAATCAAACTTGACGCTCTTTCATCCGATCTCCTGCTCGAATACCTAGAGATTGGGATGAAAGGGGGGGTGAGCTCGGAAGCTCGTGGATAATATATTTATAAATTGAAACATAAGCGAAAATTATCTTTTTAAAAATTTCAAACATTTCCCATTCGGAAATTTATCCAAAAACTCATTTTCAAACTTTCCAAAACATTCATAAATAGTTTCCGAAATTCATAATTGAAAATTCACTTTCTCATTTCTCAAATTCTCAAACTTTTTACCAATCATGCACAGCTTTAAACATGAATGCATCACATAACACATAAACAAAATCAAAAACCACATAATATAACAGAATGGTTTGATGTTGGACCCCACACCCCACTCGTAGGTGTTTGCAGGTTATACTGCGGCGTGTGTTTGCGGGTTATACCGCGGCATCTAACACAAATCACAACAACACATTAAATGGTTTGGTTTGGTCCATAACAGGACGTACTGCACACTTCCGCATAACGATCATGTGTAGCTGTGAAAGGAGTCCGTGATCGGAACTCCATTGCCTCTTGCAGGCAGCCGAGAGAAGGCTTGAGACAGTGCATTGACTCACAAAATGACCTGATCAAACCCACATAACATATAAGCGAAAACGGAAATTCAGATTGCCCGAAGGCACTTTTCAAAAATCTTGATTTTTCACATTTTTTCAAAGCATAACATCAAATTTTGTCAAAAAGCTTGACACATGCATATTCCACATATACAATCATATTCAATAAATTAATTAATCGCATATAAATCAAACGTATAAACATGAATGCAATTATTTCTTTCACACATAAATCAAAACATATATAGTTTCATAAAGCACATTGCTCAAATTGTCTAAAAACATGATTTTCATAAATCTTGTATTTTCTAAAAATCATTTCTAACATAAGGAAATTAATCCTTCAAAATCATAATATCCAAACATTTTATCAACAATAAGTTATCAAAATCAAATTTTGTTTTCTTTAATTTTCAAAATTCACATATAGCTTATAAATCAAAATATAAATATACTACCCACCTCATATCCATGCTAACAACTTGCTTTGTGCCTCAATTTCTCCAAAGCTTCCTTCTTTCTTCCAATTCAACATTCCTCTTTCTCCTTCTATTTTCGGATTTCTTGATTCCCAAAGCTAGCTTTCTTCATTCTCCATGTTTTCCTTTGAAACCAAGAAAACTCAAGCTCAAAGATCAAAAATTTCGAAATCCCACTTACTCTTTCTTCTTCTCCATTCTTTCTCCCATACGAAAGCAACTCCTCATTCTTTCTCATCTTCTTTTCTTATTTTTCATGTAAGTTTCGTGGGTCTCAGCTCTTATTTTCACCCTAAACGACAGCCACTAGAGAGTTTTGCCATGTCATTAAAATGATAGGCTAAAGACTCTTATGCCCCTTCTTTTTAGCCTATTTCCAAAAATGCCCTTCAATGTGTCTAAAAAACTGTCATTTTGCGTCCAGAATTTGAGCAGCTAAACGAAATAATTTGGACAAACTTTCTTCTTAAAAATTGTTCCTCTAGATCATACGAATCCAACACCATTGACCGCGCTCAATTTGGATCTAAAACGAGGAAGTTATAGCCAAAATACTCTTGGACCTTCACAAAATCCGAGACTGAACATTAACATAACTTCAGTTCAAAAATTTACAATCTTAGGGATGAAACTAAATTTCGATCCCTTCACATGATTTGTAGCCCCATATCTTAACTTTATTTTCCCTCAAGAATCAACTCAATCGGAGTTGTACAGCTCCCTAATTTCACAAAATACCGAACCATGTTCAAAAAAATTTCTAACTTAACCACCTTAACCCATCCTCACTCTTGAATCAATCAATTCTCATTCCATTTAATCTCCTAAAAATCATAATTCTTCCTGAAAATGAAATTAATCGTCGTAGGAATCCAACGCTTCGAGAATCGAGTCAGTGGGATGCCGGATGACGGAATTATAAGCAAAAGATTACAAATGAGATCGGATTAAAAACAAAGTAATGGAACTTCAAAACCGAACTTTTCAAAAATCATATCTCTCGATCCCGAACTCGGAATTTGACTATGCAAAGATAAAAGGAAACTCTACAACTTCTCGGAGAACTCAAAATCAAATTAGGTCTCGAAAGGGGTCTAAACCTCAATCAAAGATTCTGTCCAAAATAGCTTTTCCTAAACGACTTCCAATTTTTAATAGCTCATAACTCCTTGCCTCGATATCAAAAAATTGCAAACTTTATATCAATGGAAAGATAAAAATATCATCTAAAACTTTCATGAAGACCACTTACTCTAATTCAGACTAAATCCATACGACGAGTGGCCTCGAAACCTAGAACACATAAATCTATACTTAATAGCATTTTCAAAACAAAGCATATCTTCAGAAAATCATATCTTTCAATCCCGACATCGAAAAATAGCAAACTTTATGTCCACAAAAAGCTCTCGACAGAGGCTACAATGTTCATGTTGACCACTTTCTCGAATTTTGCCTAAATCAAAAAGTCAACTTTTTTTTAAAAAAGTCAAACTTCAAGCGAACTTTGACTGATCATAACTCTCACTCCCGATATCAAAAAATATCAAACTTTATGGCTATAGAAAGCTCTTGACATAAACTGCAAATTTCCAGAAGATCATTTTCTCAAATTCTCCCAAAATCAAAAAGTCAACTCTCAAGTCAAACATTTTATCTCCAAAAGTCAAACTTTCTAAATTCTTCAAATTTTCACACTTTTTCTTTTTAATTCTTACTATTTAACTTCATTTCAATCAACTCATCCACTTTCTTCTCATAATCCATTTAAGTTCACTCAAATATCAAAGTGCTCAAAATTTAACAATTCTTTTCTCATATTTTTTTTTAACTTCATCAAATTTCCTTAAATTCATAATTTTCTCACCAATTTCTTTCTCACTTAAATTCATTTTAATATTTCTAATTTTCATCAAAAGTTCGGGGTCCAACAGCCATTATCCCCATATTTGACAAGTAATAATTGAGAAACCCATCTAGGTTACTCACCTATTACTTCCAAGCTAATGCCAGGAAGTCTCTGCTACGTCGGTCGGTCGACGCTCCAGTTGTGTCGCTATAAGAATCAGAGAACAAAACGATCACTAAATATCCAATCCGAGTTAGTTAATGATGCACATGTAGGTGAAAATGCATGTTCATGAGATTCTTAGCCCTAATCTCATTTTTTTTTCATCAGAAAAATCCATTGAAAAATTAGAAATTCAATGGCGCTGACGGCGCTCAATTTGGAACTCTATAGGTTCCCAATTAAATAAAATAGTGATGAAATACCCATTTTTCGGACACCCGTCAATTTTCCGTCCAAAAATTCCCAATCTCTCAGGAAATGAAATTAAATATTCCATGAATCCGATGCCTCAAGAATCAGGTCAATCGGATGTTGGACGGAAAAGTTATAAGCAAAAGAAGGAAAATATATGATCCTAGTCGACTAGTCAGAGGTTATAGTAGACTAGTGCAGGAAAAATACATGTCCTAGTCGACTAGTGCAGTTATAGTTGACTGGTTTAAGAATCCTAGTCGACTAGTGTAGGTTGTAGTCGACTAGTCTTATTAAAATGACAAATATGAAACAATTTTCTCCGACATGCCAACTTGTCTAGGTCATAACTCCCTACTCCGAACTCCAATTTGGACACAATTGAGGTCTATTTCATAGAGAAAAGAGAGATCTACAAGTTTTATGAAGGACACAAAAGCCAATTTCACCTCTAAGTGTGTCAAAAATGCAATCAAAGTTACTGCCTAATCAATGGGTTCTAACACAGTACAGTATCTTGTAAATTCAATAACTTCTCATTTCCTTTGTCAAAAATTACACAATAAATATGCTCAGAAAGATCCCAATGTTATATACAACTTTTATGAACAACCTGAAATCAAATTCATTTGTTAACTAGGCCAAACAATTCATCAAAGCATCTACCCACTGAAATTTCCCAATCTGAACAGTAAATTTTAAAACAGTATAGCTCCTTGCAGAAATGTCAAAAAAATCACTACCTTATATTACTTGAAAGATAAGATCTCATACTTCAATTTTCATAGGGACTCAGAATCCAATTCCATCATTAACAAGCTCAAAACTATCATGCAATTTTTTGCCCTGAGCACTAGTCAATGACCTAACTTCAGTCCAATATTTGAAAATTCATAAGTCCCAATTCTGTTATCCAAAAATAGCATGCTATAGACTATTTTCAAGATACTTACTTCCTTTACAACTCTTCAGAAGATCACTCAAGCCAATTCAATTCACAGAAATTGCTAAAATTGCTTCCAATCCGAATGCTCACAAATCTGACACTTAGGCTAAGTTTCACCACAATGTACAAAATCAGTCAATAGATAACAGTTCATAACTCCCAACGTACATATCGAAAAATTGTAAAATCAGTGGCAATGGAAAGCTAACAATATAGGCTTCAACTCTCATTTAGACCATTTTCCCTAATTCCTTCTCAATTAATTTAGAAAAATCATCAACACAATCAGGTCATCAATCCGGATACTGTTCACATAAATCCCAGCAGTAACTTTCCAAGCCAAATTGCAACCTCTTAATGCTAAAATTAGAGAACACCTATTTCACACAAAATTGTAGCCAACAAACTAAAGTTTCATTTGGCACAAACCTCACCTCATTTTCATAACCACACAATTAGTTATGCTCAAATCAGTGTACTAGGTCAAAATCAATTTCCCAGCTTTCATCTTCAACTTATATACTATCACTTCTAACACCAATTCCACATGCATAAGCATCCTAATAAACAAGAAATAAGTTACCAGATCATCATAAATCATGATTAATGACCATTACATACCAATCAATGCATCTAACAACCAATTTATTCATTAACTACATAATTAAAGCATTATTAAAGCTTAACAATACAACTTACCTAATTAGCTTCTAATCTTCAATTCCTTTCAATTCTTTCTTTGCTACTTTCACTAACAACTTCTTCTAACACCATGCAATGGTGAGTTCTCCATGGCAAGAAAATAGCTTGTTTACAAGAAGAAGCTCTTAAAGTAGGAGGAAGTAACTTAAAGAAGGAGAAGAAATTGATGGAGATGAAAGAAGTGAAGGTTTTCGGATGAGTGGGTGAAATAAAGCCATTTAAGTCATCTTTTCACTCATTCCACTAGAAACACCGAGAACCACACAAGCCTTTAATGTGTTGGTGAGGTGTCATTAAGACACTTGTCAAAAAAAGAATGGGAAAAGACAAAAATCCAATTTTCATTAATATCATTTAATAAAAGAAATCCTAATAAAGGAAATCTTTAACCCATTCAATCCAATGGTTCCAATTTCAATCCCGAAATAATGTACCCAATAGTCTAGTACCATTGGACAGAAATTTTCGATATCAAAAATCAACCGGTTTGCCACTTGGCGATTTGTCCGGTCAGGAAATTTTCTCCGGAAAATTCCAGAAAAATTTTCAAAAATCTCTTAAAATGGAAAACTCACTATGGCTCACTCAGAATAATTTTCCCCACATAATAACCACGTTAATCACAATAAAATGCCGTTTAGGCCCAAATACCGGAAATATCATGTATGCATGTACAGTTATTTCATGTGCATTATTTTCACTGATCACCAGTACCAGTATGCATAACAATGTCAAAGCAGTCCTAATCACTCTTACCCCTAGCCAATTTACTATTTTACCCTTCCCGTCGGGGGTGGGATGTTACAACTTCCCCCTCCTTAGAAAAATTTCGTCCTCAAAATTGTCAGTACACGGTTCAATATGACAGTAATCATATGTTCCTACAATTTCCATACATTAAGTCACTCCATCATTCCTTTACCAAAAGATCGCAGTAAGGCAGTTGGTTGTTATGACTCAAATATTTATTTCCAAACCTGTTCACTTATCACGTTTTATCCATCCAATACCTTTTTCTCCAATAACATATAGACTAAGTCATGCTTCATTGATACCCTTTTTGCCAATTCTGAGTACACCTTACCAAGGTGATACTTACAATAAAACCCTTCATCACGTCTTTTACACTTCCCTTTCCTTTGGTACTAACACAGTGACACTTATGATCATTTTACTATAACCGGTGTTAATGCACCTACCCCATTTAGCCTTTATATCACATTGACTCTTAGTCCAGATTCAGTGTTCTTTTGACATTTCACTGTTCTATATACATTTCATTCTATTTCATTTGTCCGATCCTGATCCACTTCAGTTAATCCATACAGTTTTCCTAAGTCACTTTCCTTTGTTTCACTCATCACAAGCATCTTGACTCAATGTTGGTTTTTGCCTCTTGTTAGGCTTTTTTTTTTATAATACAAGCGTGTACAATTCTATCTTGTGATCACCATTAATTCTATAATCATTCAGTCAAAACTATATGTGGTTATAATCCTCTGCAGTCCAAACACTTAAGCACTTTTCCTATTGAACATTCAAACCTTTACGCACTTGAATCTATAATCATTTTGTTCTATACCCATAGTTATTCAATTTCACTTTTCGTATATACCTCCTAGAATGTCTAGCTTCGACTGTTCACTTTCTTGTTCTATCACTTTTTGTCGGGTACACATACTTCTTCTTTGAAGCATGCAATATTGTTTTTTCGATTTCACTCGCATATTCAGACACATATTTTGGGAGTTATTATTATGGTAATGTTAGAAGATTATGTGACATTGGTAAATTGAATTAAAGTGTTAAGATAGTAAGATTGCTTGAACGACATTTTTGGAAGGCCACTTAAGGATAAAAGATGCAAGGCATATAAAGAAGGGCAAAATGGACAATTTAAAATCATTAATGACAAAATTGAAATAAAAAGTGATGGTTTTCTTTTTAAGGAAGAAGCAAAAACGAAATTGGGAGAAAAGAAACAAAGAGAAGAGAGAAAGAAGAGAGTTCGGTGGAGAAGAGAGGAAAGAAAAAAGAAAAAGCTAGGTTTTGATTTTTCTTGGTTCTAAAAAGTGATTTTGAAGTTATTCAAGAAGGGGAAAAGGTAGAAGATGATGAGAGCTTCCATTAGAGCCAACAAACTCTTCATTTGGTAAAGATTCAAGGTAAGTTGGATTTTAATCTTTGGATTTTTGAAAGGGTTTTGATTCATATAGCTTAAGAAACATATGGGTTTAAGGATTCTATGATCAATTTTAGCGAATATGTCTTATAGGTTCTCCAATTTGAATCTCTATTGATATAAGAATTTTTGTCTTTGATAAAGGAAATCAAAGAAGGCAAGAAGAGCCAGGGGAGAGACATTTTTTGAGCAAAGTTTCAAGCAAGGAAATCAAGGTGGGTATATGTTTATAATAGAATTAATAAGCCAACAAATGTTTTCTTTGAATCAAGAAATTTAATGTTTTTAAATTGCATCATAAATGTTGCATTTGGTGCTTTTTGAATGAATTGAAAATTTGTTATATGCTTGATATGTGAATTGGGTTGATGATTTGTGAAAAGACTTTGAAAATGATTCTTTTGAAAAGATACATGTTTATGAAATCATGTTTTCGGGAATAGTTTTCGAAATATCTCATGTTCATGAAAATCAAGTTTTGAAAATGTGCCATTTTGGGCAATAAGTTTACAAGTTATGAAATACATGTTATGTGGATTTAGTTAGGTCCCTTAAGTATATCAAGTGCACTTGATTAAAAAGGCTTCTCTCGCCTGCTCGCTAATAGCATGGAACTCCCTTGCGGATTCCCATAAGTTCACGGCTACGCAAGATCATTTTGTGGGATTGCGATAGTACGTTCTGTTCATGGCTACATAGGACCCTTATGGGAAATGTGTAGTACGTTCTGTTTTGGACCTTCCAAACTATTTTGATGTGCTTATGTGCTCATGAAATGTTGACAAGTTTGATCCATTTATGATTTAAAATTTGTGAATTTCGGTTATGAAATTGAGAATGATGCTTTGATGAATTTAATAAGAATTTTGTACTTGGCAAATGAACATTTCAAAGGTTTTGCTTAATTTTTCTGTTATAAACTATTACCCACAAGCTTTCAAACTCACCCCCTTTCACTCCCATCTCCAGGTGATGAAAAAGAGATCGATTGAAAGAGAGTCAAGGCATTCGTTCGCTTATGCATATTTTTGTATTTTAAGTTAGATTGATGTAAAAACAAGACTTTGGATGTATGTCAAGAATGATAGAGTTTTGTATCTTTTGTATTTCGGATTTTTGATATTGTTGATGTAATGTGGCATAGAATGCCATTAAAGCTTTGTAAACTCTTATTCTATGATGTTAATGAAATATGGATTTGTGAATGGATGATTGTTAAGTTGAAATGTGAATTTGCGTATGGATGAGGTGGAGTTGAAATATGAATTAATTATGGATGAGCTTAAGTTGGAATTCGGTATATTTGGGAAAGTTATCAATTTAAGATGATAAATTTTGAATATGAATGGTTGCTGCATATCAGTGTGATGCTATGGATACAAAAATAGGAGTGAATGATGAAATGTAGTTGGATGGTTGAAAATTAAGTTGCGTTAGAGGAAGTGAATTTGGGAAAATTTTTAAGTCTTTCAGTGAAAATTGTTTATTGATTTCAAGGAAAAAATTGGATTAATTTAGGAAGAATTAGACAAAGTTGTCTTCACGAAAGTTGTAGCTTATCTTTTCAGTTTTCCATGGATATAAAGTATGAAAATTTTTGACAATGGAGTTGGAAGATATGATCATTAGAAGTTTAGATGCTGTTTGGGATGGAATTTTCGGGACAGCCACTTTGATTTGAAATTTTGACCTTATAGAAGTAAAAATTATTTTTAAGTTCTCATGGAAGTTGTAGATATTTCTTTTAGCTTTCTATTGATATAAAGTTTGCAAAATTTGAAGTTCTGGATCAAAAGTTATGAGGTTTAGAAGTTTGGATGTCGGAAGAAGAAAAGCAAGAGGAGAATTGCGAAAAGTCACGATCGTGCTTAAGCATGATTTTTGACTTTCGTGGACGTGCTCCTTGTTGCGATCATTCTTAAGCACGATCGCGATCCGCAGGTTTCCCCCTCCAGCTGAACATATTTCACTCTTTTGACTATAACTTTGTTGTCCAACCTCCAAATGACCTGATTTTTGAAGCATTAGATTCGTAACACATTTCTCTATCTCTCCGCAAAAATTTATACATTTTGGAGTTAATTTGAAAAAGATGGTTTGAATCAAAGTAAGGAAATCGGTTGGAAGAGTATGAGTTGAATTTTTTCACTAAACATGCTTCAGTATTTTAGTGATATCTTGAACTGTAAAGCTTCAAATGAGATGATTCTTATTTCTAAGTAAACTAGACACATAGATATAAAAGTTATATGAAGAGAGTGAACTTTGATTCGGTCTCTAAGACTTTCAATTTCTGGAGTGAAGTTGGTTATAATGTACTGTTTCAGTACAATAGTAGTTCGAAAATGTGTGGGCTATAACTTTCAGATTGGTGAACCAAATTGAATGATTTTGGTGTCTTTAGAAACTTAAGACAATGGAGAACAAATTTTCTGAAGAGCCCAAATTGAAATTTTGATTTGAGGTTTCCTAAAATCTGTTCGGAAATAGGAGAAATGAGTTTATTTTTTACAATTGACCGGTGTGAGCATGTCACCCATATGGGTTGTTGGTTAAAGAGGGTTCATTGAAACAACCCTACAAGGTAATACACACGCTCAAGTCTTATGATTTTTAGAGCAAGAGTTGGGCTTCGAAAATAGGGTCTAACATTTTCAATGATCACAATCATGATAGGGGCGAGACAAATGTGAGATCTGCTTCCATTTTTATTTTTGGAGGGTCGTTTTGGACTTTTTGACTGGGTAAAACCTAATTTTTACCCTAAAAGGCAAAAACATATAAAGGGAAATAAGATGACCTTAATGAAAAAGGCCTCCATCTTACCATTTAGAGAAAGAAGTTAAGGAAGATAGAGAAGGAGAGAAGAGAAGAAGAAGAAGAAGAGGAGGAGTAGTTGCTGCTAGCCACTCCTTATCATTCCTTTCCAAATTTGTTTCTTACTGATCTTGTTATTTACTTCATATGACATATGATTTGGGTATAAGGATGATGAATACTTGTTTAAGGATGTTCTAACTTCATTTGGGATTTATTCTTGAATTAATTATGATTTGATTACTTTTGATGTTAATGTGTTTGGGTGTTGTGATTGTTTATCCTTTTTTCATACTTCGGTAACATATTAAGAGATTAAGTCGATAGTAACATGATTAGGTTGCATCCTAATAGATCATATAAACATCAAATTGATAATTACATAAAGAAAGATCTTGTGTGAGATCCCGATTGTCTATTAGATTGCTTAAGAACTAATTATAATAAATGTTTTTTTAATTGAGAAATTGCAAAATAAAAAATTTCGATTCAATTAGGGATTATAATTTAGGTTTTAATGATTATGTCTTGAGAGAGAATAATCAACCTTTTAAAATTCTAAGATCGATACCAATTAACTCAAAAGTAATTTAGTTAGCAATTGATCATAGAATGAATCCCCTCTTTTCATAATTGGTTAATCTTGTCTTTTGCAATTTCTTGATTGTTAAGTGGTTGTGCTTTATTTTGATTTCCTTATATTAATTTTAGATTTCATTTTTAATCAATTCATAATCAATTGTTCAATTTTTTATTTTTATTTTTATCACACTTGTTACAACCTTAGATAAACATTAGGATTCAATTAGTTCACTAATTTCTCGAAGGATCGACACCTCAATTACTATGCTTTATAACTAATGCACTTGTGGATTATTGAGGGTTTTATGGAAGTAAACTTTTTCAACACTTAGCACATCATCATTTATATTAATATATAACCACATTCAACAACTGGTATGGATTCAATATTACCTTATTGATGCACTTCTCTGTTTGAACCTTGTAATATAGGTCCTTTTTTGATAGACCGATAAAATAGGCAAAAAATTCTAATCAATGTCATTTCTCAATTGTTGGTCTCAATTAACAACCTAGGACTTATTAGGTTTGCTAAAATGATCTAATTATGAAATTCAACCTTTGATCCTATTTTAATCTAAACATTTTGTGATTTCTAATCACAAACTGTTAAGAATTTCATTATGATTCTTAGGGGAAAATGACCAATTCAATTTATATAATTTTTTAGAAATTTTAGGAATTTATCTATATTGCTTTAGGGAAAGGATAAGGATAATTTATAGAAATTTTCAAAACATTTCTAAAAATGTCATAATAATAATATCTTCGATAACTGGAGTATTCTTCTGGTAACTATAAAATTTTTCAACCTTATAATTTAATGATTCTTATACCAAATGGTTGATGAGTAAAACAACTTTTATAACTAAAGAAACTCAATTTCTTTACCAATCTTAATGAGCTGAAGAAAAATTATTTCAGAGCTTTAACTTTTATTTTCATCAATTGATGGTGATACAAATGGTGACCAGCAACAAGACCATAGGGCTTTTGGCCGTAAAATCCAGGAGAGTTTAATGGTGGTGGTGGTGGTCAACAATACTCACTAAAGGCGATGGATCAAAGATTGAAATTTTTATCTAATTTTTCTTAAATTTTGTGTTGATGTTGGCATTCGCATTAAGTGAAATAGGTATAGTTGTGACGAGATCGAAGAGAGGAGTTGATTAGTATATATGGTTGGTTGGTTAAGGTTACTGACGACGAAGAATAGAGGAAGAGGAGGATTTCGTGAATAGTAGCCTTTTGGGGGTGAAAATGAAAAATAAAAAAAGATGGGGTGGAAATGTGACACACACACACACACACACACATAGGTAAGGGAGAGTATTATAGTCTCCCCTCATTAAAAAAAATTGTCCTCAAATTTTACAACAATGCTTCATTGAGGAAACAAATATAGACACAACTTTCATATCTCTTACCTTATCTCCTAAGAAATCGTGTTGGCATTACCATTCCTTTACATCACCTTAGCTGTATGAGTCTATTTTGACTGTAACTGGTATAGTTGAGAATTCAAAATAGCTGTTGACTCCTTTTTGTAAGTCAAGTTCTCCTTCACCTCTACACTATGTTGTTGGATTATATGAGAAGGATAAAAAATGTACTTGCGAAGCATAGAAATGTGGAATATTGGGTGGACTTGTGACATATTTAGAGGTAACGTAATTCAATATACCATATTTTCAACTCTCTCTCTTATCTTGTAAGGTTCAATTTATCTTAAAGATATATTTTTTTTCTTTCGTAGCCTTATCAAACCTTTCATCAAAGATTCTTTTAGAAATATTAAATCTTTAACTTGAAATTCCACCTTCTTCTACTTCGGGTTCACATAACTCTCCTGTCTGTTGAACATTGTCCTTAGTCTCTGCTTAGTTAATGGAATCTTCTATTATGTGATCTTGATTAGTTTTGTTCCCTCTAACTACCTTTCACCTACCTCCTTCGAACACATCATTGATCAATATTTTCATATGTACAATGTTTAATAAGGCACCATCCCAATGCTATTGTAGTAGCTATTATTATAAATGAGCTTAATTATAGGAAAGTGCAAATCCCAACTCCTAACAAAGTCCGTTACACTTATGCTCAGTATATCTTCTAAGGTCTAAGTCATCCTCTCAGATCAGTTTGAAATAGGAATGTTGTGCTAAAATCCAATATGGTGCCTAATGACTTACAATTTCCACCAGAATTGGGATGTGAATTTTGATCCTCGGTCAGATACTATTGAATATGAACACCTAGTAGAGACACACTATCTGCTTGATATACACTCACACAAGCTCGAATAAAGAGTACATGATTTTCACTGGTAAATTAGTCCACCTATCTACAATCACTCAAATTGAATCACATCAAGTCCCTGTATAAGTTATGAGAGTCATAGAGTATGGAGGTAAATAAGAACCTAACTTACAAAGAGGATGTATTCAAGATTCTTAAGTGCGACAGTTACAATCAAAGCAAATCCCTGTAGTTAAGGTGATGTAAAGGAATGGTAATGTCAAGGAGATCAGTTGGGAGATAAAGCGAGATATGCAAGAGTTATTTGCATACATATTTCTTTAATAAAGCATTGTCGTAAAATTCGAGGATAAATATTTTTGTAAAGAGGGGAGATTGTAATACCCTCACTTATTTTTATATACATATACTTAACTTCCACCCTATCTTTTGTATTTTTCATTTCACCCCTAAAGGATACTATTTATGAAACCATCTTCTTCCTTTATTCTTCACTTTTGATGACTCTAGCCGGCCACCCATATATAAAAATCATTCCTTTCTTTGTGTCCATAACAACCATACATATTTGACATCATAATAAAACCAAAATACTCTCAAAAATTAAGAAAAATTATAGAAAACTCAAATCTTCGAACCATTGCCTTTGGTGGGTGTTACCATTTAGCACCACCACTATTAAAGTCCCCTCAACATCAGAAGCAAAAGGCCATGGTCCTGTTTCCAGTCACTGTTTGTGTCGCTACCGATTCAAAAAAAATAGAGGTGAGGGTTATAAAATAATTTTTCTTTAATTCATTAAGATTGGTTAAGAATTTAATTTTCTCATAGTTCTAAAGGTTGTTATACCTATCAAAAGCTTTCTTTTTTAAATAAACATTGTTGAATTCTAAGCTAAAAAATTTTCCAATCATTGAAGATAATATTTTAATAATCTTCGATGATTTTTTCTAAACATTTTTGAAAAATTCTATAAATTATGTTGATCATTTTTTCATTAAGATCCATAAAAGAAATTCTTAATGGTTTGTGAATGAAAAATCATGAAAAATTTAAACAAGAATAGAATCAAGGGTCGAATTGCATAATTGGACCACCTTAGCAAACCTAATAAGTATTAGGTTGTTAATTAAGCCTAACAACTTTAAATGACTTTAATTTTTCCTTTACAATTTTATATTTACGTCAAGAGTGGAACTGATATTGCAAGGTTTGGACAAACATGCGCATCAATCAGGTAAGTGTATATCTATCCACTTATACTGAATTCATACTAGTTATTGAATATAGGTATATATTGATATGACTGATGATGTGTTAAGCCATGATATATGACCATATCCTTATGTATGTGGAAGTGATATGATATTTATATATATACACAATTATATACATGTACATATGTAATTTGTGTAGTCATTATTGTGATACTTATGTTAATATATTGTAATATCTAAGTATATACATATAGTTTTTGTACCTATGATGTACTATATGCATTTATGATGGTCCTCTTATGATTGAGTGTTTGTTTTGTGAGATTGTGCAATTGATATTTGGATTATGTAGGAGAAAAAATCAATATGACATGCCACCTGATGAGTATTCATTAGGACCAGATGTGTACTAGTTTGATTATGAGAAAAGATTGTAATATAACAATAAGATATGATATGAAACTATTATGCTTAATACTTAGCTCCTAGTCAAATTCTTATTTAATATGTATATTATTGATATGATTATGACTTTAGATGTATTGATTAAGGACTAGTCTTTTGGTGATGCTTAGCTCCTCTTAGTCCCTTTGGACTAAGAGAGTCTTATAATCATATCAATATATATATATATATATATGGCTGGGTCATTGGTGATTCTTAAGTCCCTGTAGTCATTTGAGGTATAGTATTATAAGGTTTTATCCTTAAAACTAGGTCTTATATATATATATATATATATATATATATATATATATATATATATATATATATATATATATATATATATATATATACTTGTATTTGTAATCTAACATCTGCAGTGGTATGATTTAGTATGTTAAAAATGTTCTTTTAATACACTCTAGCATTAATGTACTTTCTTGTGTTTATACTTATGTGTACCAATATTGTTATTTATTTTAAAAAATTTATATTTATTTCTATCGCTTATAGTAAGACTTAGATGTGATATGAGGGCATGGACTTTTGAATTTCATATGTCAGTCACATACCCATTTAGGTCATGAGATTATGCATAAGGATAGGAACATCTATCAAGACTTAACACGTCACCATTCATATCAATATAAAACCATATTCAATAGCTAGTATGGATTTAGTATCAGTGGATGTATATGAGCTTTCTTGATTGATGTACTTATCTATCTAAACCTTACAATGTGGGTCTCTCTCTGAATGTACCTGTAAAATAGGAAAGACAATATCCTAATCAATGTTCATAAGTTATTAGGCTCAATTAACAACCTAGGACTTACTAGGTTTGTTGGAATGGTCCAATTATGCAATTTGACCTTTGATTTTATTTTCACCTAAACTTTTCATAATTTTTAATTTATAAACCATTAAGAATTTCATTATGATTCTTAAGGGAAAAATGATCAACACAATTTATAAAATTTTTCAAATTTTTTTAAAAATGTAGTTGGAAAAATATCTCGAGCTACCTAAATGTTCCTTTCAAATTTTTTTAAAAATGTAGTTGGAAAAATATCTCGAGCTACCTAAATGTTCCTTAGGTCATTGAAATATTCTTTCAATGAGCCAAAAAATTTTCAATCTCAAAATTCAATGATTTTTTTAATATCAAATTAAGGCTCTTGATGAGTAAAACAACTTTTATGAATATAAGAAACTCAAATTGTCAATCAATCTCAACGATTTTTTTTAAAAATAATTTTGGAACCTTAACTTCTATTTTTGTCAATCTATGCTGATATAGATGATGATCGGTGATGAGACCATAAGGATTTGGCTCTTGATGTCAAGGTGAGTCCAATGGTGGTCATGGTAATCGGCAACACTCAAAGGAGGGAATGGATTAAAGATTTAATTTTTTTCGATTTTCTTCTCCATTTGATGATTCAACATTGTTAGGAGGTAGAATGAGTATAATTGTGATGAATAGGAAGAGAAGAGTTAATTGCTATATATGGTTAACTAGTTAAAGTCATCAATGGTGAAGAATGAAGGAAGCTGAGAGTTTTGTAAATGGCAACTTTTTCGGGGAGGTGAAAATGAAAAATAGAAAGTGAAAGAGAGAAATATTTATGTACACACACACACACACACACACACACACACACACACACACACTTAAAGAAAGATATTCCATTATATACAAAAATAAAGTATATAATGCATATAACTAGATTCCATGCCCCAATTAGGATAGGACATGGTCAACATAAAATGGTGGTTGTTTTGGCATGAACAATTTAGAGTTCCAAACGAGCCATAAGGCTAAAAGGGTATGTAATCAGGTATTATTCTTCAACTTTTACTAATGAATTCTTTCGTATAGTTGGTAACATAGGTAAACTAATATTTTATGTTTATATGTTGCAGGCAAATAAGTGCTTTTGAGGTAAAGAATTCTGAGGTGGTTTGTTTTTATTGAAAACATGCTTCTTCCTTTTTTTCATTTGTTATAATATGGGCATAAAACATAAATAGATAGCACATTGCTTCCACATTTGAACTATCTAACTTTGTTATAATTCATATATTTTAACTAGTTATGCTCAAAATTTCAATTGGAACTACCAGCCTAAAAGGACTGACCCAAGAATCATAGCCCTTCAACCAAGGTTTGCTTTTACATGGTAATGGATTTTTTTGGATTGCGTGCCAAATTCAAACACTTAATGTCCTAGTGATTGCGTAGAGCTGACGTTTAAAAGCTCACTATAAAAGTCATTCACTTTCATTCCCAAGAACTAGAAGCTTAAGCCATGTATATTAACTCTAAAAGGTATTTGCATAACAACAATAAAATATTAGAGGTTCCTTATAGAACTTTCCAAACATAGGACAAAGGTATCCAAAATTGTTCAATTGGTGAAGAGTAATAGTGTAATCACGTGGCTTTTTGTCGCGGATAAGACTTATAATTGATTTACAGAGAGATTCTCTTCCTTCTCTTTAACCTCTGGCCTTCACTGCTGCTTTTCTCATCACTAAACCTCACCACTCTCTTAGCCTCACTGTTGCTCTCCCATTCTTCCACTCTTCCCTTTCTTCATTCTCTAAGTTTCACCTTCATCTTCCCATATGTTTCGTTCTTGTTTCATTCTTGCCCATCTTTTTGATCTTCCCTTTGCCTGTCTTTGTAAGAGCTAAAAGGTCTTTTCTCCTTTCTTCCACTCTCCCACCCACTCCAGTTTCCTCTTTTAGCATCTGCATCTGCCACCTAACCCTTTTGACAAAAGTTGTCCTACTTTTTTTACTATGCAAGCATCCCAACCTACTACACAACAGAACCCTATTAGGGAGGATTTTCCTTCATTACCCTTACCCTCATCCTCTGTTGCAACACTGAAACCTTCTCCTTTTTTACTAGAAACTACTCCTGAACCTCTCTCCCACTCCACCACTGCCTTAACCTAAGCTTTGCCATCTTCTTCTTCAACCATACCATTAACTAAAAGGAGAAAATGGAAGTAGGTGGTAGGAGACTTCCCAGACCTCTCACTGCATTTTTACGCTTTTTAAAACTGAAGCTAGACGTGCTATTGTCTCTCTACAGGAAGGGGTCACATCCTGGGAGAATTACCTCATAGGCTTCTTATAGGACAAAAGACTTGTATTCTCTATTATTTAAAAATGGCCACAATCAGGATGGAAAAACAAAGGATTTATTGAATAATTAATAACAGAAGATAAATACAATATATTCAACTTTTCCTCTAATGCTCAAAATCTAAAGATTGTAGAAGAAGGGTCGTGGCATCTATCAAAATTTCCACTCTTTTTGTAGCCTTAGTAGCCTAGTTTTTAGATCGATTGCAACAAAAAGAGACTTGCTCCAATGTGGGTAAACCTCTACAATGTTCCTCTTGAATATTAGATAAAAAAAGGATTAAGTATGATTGCTAGCTTTCTTGGCAAACCCCTATGTTTGGATGATAATATAGTGAAAAGGAAGAGGTTTGATTATACTAAAATCTGCATTAATATATAACTCTCTAATGATTTACCGAAAATTATCCCAATTATATGATTGGGACTTGATGGATCTCTATACGAGGATAATGTGTTAGTACAATACCAATGGAAGCCCTCATTTACTTCTCAAGGTAAAATATGAATTCCTATAGGTAAAACTTTCCAAAGGGGATTATGAGGAGCTAGAGGGTGATGGGATCATCAACTAAGAGGATGGATTGGTTGAGGAATTTGTACTTTGCCATAACACAACTGTAGGACATAAGGAAAATGATATAGAAATTGTTAGAAAAGAGGTATTTATTGTAGCTGATGGTGGAAAAGAGGTATTTGTTAAAGTTGATGGTAGAAAAGAGGCTATAGGGCTAGCTGCTGATAGTAAATCAATTTTTATGGATGATATTTCTAGAGAGGAGACTACTGTGGATGAACTACCAGCTAACTTTAATGATCATCTCAATGGTCTTAATCAGATGATTAACAATTCTTCACCTTCTGATGACAATAAGGATGATGATCTTCTTAATGGGGGATTTTTGACAACTACTAAAAAGAAATCCAACAAGAGTAAAGGTAAATGCTCTAAAACTAAGATCTTCTGATTTATGAAAGTTAACACATGGAATATGAGGGAAATCAACTGCCTTAAAAAGCTTTTTGCTTCAAAGGATTGTGTCTATAGCATAAAAGCATATATTTTTGCTCTTTTTGAAACCAAAATCAGACTTGAGAATATTAGACTTCAAACTTACAGTTTGGGAGAATCATTATTAGATATGACCCTTCTTTAGTGGATGTCCATTTTTTGAGGCAATGATGCAAGTTATTCACCTGAAATGTAAA